>CABFOW010001054.1:9428-42806 GCA_902141385.1 Timema californicum
AGAGAGAGTAGGATTTGGTGCCAGAAGAAACAATTAACTTTTTTTTGTCAGCAATGATAAAATTTTAATATAGCACCACGTCTTACTATCCGTTCGGACTAGAGGCTTATGTACTAATTACGCTACTGGTTTTGAGGACGAGGAAGGCTACATTTAGAGTAAGTGTACCCGCACTTGCGTTGAAAACAATTTTTTTTAAACCACTCTAAGCACATCCGACTGAGATTCGAACCTCGGTCTCACCGTCATCGGCGGTCTAATCTACTGAGAGAGCAGTGCCTTAGACCATCCGGCCACTTAAAGCGGGTATTGATATTGTGTTTTAAAACCTGCCTCGTTGGCTGAATCGCTCAGGCTAGTTTCTCCTACGTGGTTTTTCCATTCTATCTCCACGAAAAGGCTAGTACATTTGCTTTAAATTCAAGCTTTTCCGTCCCATACACTTTAAAGTAATAAGTACAAGAGTGTAGGTGACCTGGCGGTTTAGGGGGTAAGGTGTCAAGACTTCTGTTCTGGGTGTCCGGGGTTCAATCCTGGTTCCGGCACAGATTTATCTGATTGCCAAACCCTTCCTTCACTTCTGACAAGACATCTTGTGAATGTGGGGAATGCCAGGCCTACCACCGTGGTTCGGATCCTACGTTAAACTGTAGGTCCTCCAATTTCATCTCACAATCACCCTAACATTACATATTAGCGTAAGTGCGTATAGCCCGAACGGGTAGTAAGACATGGTGCTAATAATAATAATAATAATAATAATAAGTACAAGATTGTAGAATCCAAATGGATAGCGAGACAAAGGGGTCAACATTGATTATATTTCAATATATTGTTATCTTCATACGTATTGATAATATCCATCAAAGGTGACAGCTTTAGACCAAATGTCTTGACGTATAAATATATTAAAGTAGATCTAATAACTTTTATAGCCGACTGATAAGGTTTTTCATATTAACATTGGACCCTATATATTATTAAACGTGAAGTTATTTTCAGATACAATCCGGACGCTTTTTTAATCCTAAAAATGAATATGTTCAAAAATAAACGAGCTAGTAACCAATTTCTCATACCACAGGTAAATGGAGATGGGGAAGAGAAAGGCAGAAGGGAAGACGAGGGGGATATTCCAGACTTCTTTTTTTATTAATAAGATTAATGTTTGTGACGTTAAGAGGTTCTGGACGCGATATTGGAAAAAAAAAAGGCTGGAGTTTCATCGATTTCATCGGAACTTACATACTGTCTACTTATAACGATCGTCTTGTGTTATGTATTCATTTTCAGAGTGAGCGAGAGAGGAACAAAAGAAAGTAAAGTGCTTTTTTATAAGATTCCATTCAAGTAAACCGGAAAAAAAAACAAGTAATCCAGCTGATTGGAACTCTACTTCGGTACTTGGTTGCACGTGAGATGGTAGAGAAGAGAGAAAGAAAGTATCTGAGAGAGTCACAACAGTCTTTTAGACTTTATACTAAGTACACGAATCTCACTTAGTTTATTTTCTACTTTCGCGTCGCAAGACTATTTCAATAAACTGCTTCGAGGAAGGGTTAAGACGGTGGTGGATTTATCTCGGAAACGAATTTCGATTTTTCTAAACTTAAAAATCTTAAGAAGAAGAAACTATCAAGAACTTTTTTAAGTCCACAATCAAAAGTTTAGTTTGACGCGATTTTAATCCATCTGGAGGTGGGTATGTACTTAGTACTGGTCATTGAATCCTGCACCATCTGGTAGAAATTCTGTGTACTAAGGGAGTTCAAAAGTGTGGTGCCTCCCTGTTACCCTCCACACTGAATTTCTACTAGCGAGTGTGAAAGGGTCTACCAATTTTGTGAGGGGAAAGGTATTTTTTACATATTTTTCAGGGTTATTTTTTATGGGTTTTACTTGCCCTCCGAAGAAATTTGTGCTGCGGATTTTTATCGCTCAAGAAAAGTGAGTCACTCTCAGTTGGGTTTGAACCACGAATATCGGATCAGAAGGTTGAGCACTTTACACCAAAACCACTGAGATCAAACTTGATCTTTTTAGGGAAAGATCATTTTAATTAAAAGTTAAGTCTAACACGCTACTCCTGTAGTAGTCTAGACTTCTGATGATGGGGAGATCAAGGTTCGAATCTCAGTCGGGTGTAACGAGGGTTTTTTCCTAAATGGTTTTCCCCCTCTCCCTCCATACAAATGCAGGTACAATTCCTTAAATATAACCTTCCTAATCATTAAAAAACCACTAGCATAGTAAGTACACAAGCTTATAACACAAACGGGTAGTAAGACGTGGTGCTAAAAAAAGTTAAAAAAGTACAACCGATTAAAACACTATTATAACTGAATTGTTCCATCATTTTAATGTGTTAATTAGTTGATCAAACCTTGAGGATATCTGGTAAGTGTTTGAAATGTAAAATACGTGTATACCTGTTTGTGAGGGATAATTTCGTTTCAGGGTGGTATACTAATAACTTATTTTTAAATATAAAAAATATTTCAAAAATTGGTTTAAGTATTTTATTCTAAATGTATATCTGGTGAGTGAATGACATATAATAGCACTGTATACTTATTTTGGGGGAAACATTCATTTGAGAGTATTTAACTAATACTTAATTTTTGAAAATCTGAAAATTTGTCAAAAATGGCTTTATTTTTTAAAAATATTTTTGTGTTTAAATGATAAAAAAAGATGATATAATTTTATTTTATTTGAGGTTAGCTTGCTCCTGAATAATTTTTATATAATTTACTCAAAAATTACAATATATTATGCTAATGTATATATCATCTCTCTGACTATAAATACTATTTTTTTTATCAAGAAGACAATTCAAGTTCTTTAGTGAATAAAAACTTTCATTTTTTAATTTTTTTCGATTTATTTCATTGATATTTTTGTACTTTTTGATTAAAATTTATATTTTAAAATTATAAAAGAATTCAGTTATGCCTCAGTAAAAACTAACACAAATATTTTCTAAAATAAAAATCAAGCAAAGATTTAACACATCTTACTACCCCTCCAAGATATACTTATTTTATGTATACTAATTAGAGTAGATACGGGTAAAATAGAATTCAGAGGAAATATAAACATATTTTAGGAGACAGAGAGAGAGGAAGAAATAAATATAGAGAAAGAAAGGAAGAGATATTGAAAAACCGTTTATAAATAAAACTCAGTTCATACCTTTCTAGGATTCTAAATTCAACATCTCCATCATTAAGAAAACCAGACAATACGAGCCTGACAGCTTGGCCCACGTGACTACCAATGAAGATTATCAATGTGCGATTAAATTATTAAAATAATAATTTATTTTTTATATTGTTTAATAAAAAGTTATTGTATACTATTTATGCCTAAATAATTATTAATATAATTAGGTGTTCTGTCTCACGACAGGTCCATTCCTTTTGTCAGTTAATTTAGAACACCGACGCAACCTGTCTATTACCTCCTCCTTCAGATCACAGAATTTTCTTCTAGCCTTCAAGTCATCTAATAGGTGAATCATCCTTCTTCCTAAGCTCCTCTTTCCCCAAATTGCCTTCTATGACGTCATAAAGAAGATAGTTCTTCTCAAGGATGGGAATAGGGAGTTGATATTGCGTCGGCCCTAGTTTAAACTTAGATTAATAAGTCATATGAAACTACGACAGTCCTAGTCAGCCGGTAGTGGAAAATATATGACTTTAATAAAACACTAACTCGGGTCACATGATTGAGACAATAATGGATGTAAAGTAAAATTAGCCTTAAACTTAGAAAATGTTGATTTTGTAAAACATTTTATTATTATTATTATTATTAGCACCGCGTCTTACTAACCGTTCGGGTTATACGCACTTACGCTAATGTGTAATGGTAGGGTGATTGTGAGATGAAATGGAGGACCTACAGTTTAACGTGGAATCCGAACCACGGTGGAGGCCTGGCATTCCCATCATTCACAAGATGTCTTGTCAGAGGCGAAGGGAGGGTTCGTTAATCAGATAAATCTTTGCCGGGACCGAGGATTGAACCCCGGCCGCCAGCACAGAAGTCTGACACCTTACCCCTAGACCGCCAGGTCACCAACATTCTTTTAAATAAAACTTCTTTGGTAATTAAATTTTTATAACTTTCCAATGGTTTGTTATCATCTCGTATATAAAAGAGTGGTGGAGATATAATCTAAATTGGAAATTTACGCATATATAAAGTACCCTTAAAGCCACACGAATTTTAATTAAATTCGTTGGATAGAGCCAATTGAGAAAATCTCCTTTCTTTTTTTTTCTATCCCTTTTAGGGCTAGATATCCAATTTCAAAATACACCTCGTAAAATTCTAGATACCGAGTTTTAATCTGATCGGTTATATGATTTCGTTTCTAGGCCGAGATACACACACACACATATCACGAGCACCAACTTTTTCTGTTCAAGGGGACATGAAACTTTGACCTTACTCAAAAACTCATTCATTTTTCTAAGGCCACAATAAACCTTTCTTCTAGGAGCCACGAGAAATTAAAATTGAGTAAAAAAAAATTTGCTAACAAATTTTAAGAAACACTACAACAAAAGAGCTAATATATTGGAATACATTTTCGAGAATCTATTTATTATAATACAGTACATATTTTTTTATTAAATCACTATATATATATATATATATTCATTAAATTACGAACTAAAATTTACATCAAATAAAGGTCGTCTCCAACTTTGACTTCAAAACTTCGCTACCGTATTCTATGGCCTAAAATAGCGGGGGGAAAAAGTTTGTAAAAATATAAGATTATAAAAAAAACTTCTTTTTTAGAGGTACCAAATTTGAAAACTTTTTTAAAGTTTATTTTTCCTCATCCCTGCTTCCTTTTGAGGTTATACGCATATATGATAATGTTACTTTACTGGATTAGGGAGGGATGAGGAATGAAGCATTTTAGAGTTAAAACTTACCGCATTTGCGTGGAAGGAGAGTGAAAAACTATTTATAATAAAACCTTCTCAGTAAACTCAGCTGATATTGGAAACCCTATCTCCCGGTCATCATAAGAACATTCTAACACGAGAGTGACGCCTTAGACCATTCGGCCACTGAAGCGGGTCTTAAAATGTTCTCGAATATTTTACTTTCTTGCTTAGTTTAGTTGAAAGCTCTTCTAACTGTTAAGCTAAGGGCCTTTGGTTCGATTCCCAATATTGCGGAAATGTTTATCTTTGATGAAATTGAAACTTGGCCTTTCACGATCAGGGTGTTGGGTGTTGTGTCTGTTTTAAATTTAAGTTAGTTTGTAGGTTGTGTGTGCTGATATGAGCAGTCAGTATAGAACGTACACGTTAAATACATTAAATTAAATAATTAAGAATTACTTTCCTGCTAGTTATTTTTAACCATGTCTCACTCGAAGCGATAAGAAATGTACCTACATTTGTTGGTAGGGATAGAATTAAATTCGCTTGGCGTTCAGGCAGTTCGGATTGTAGGCATAAGTACTAATTTCTCTAATGGTTTAGGGATTACGAAGGTTAATTAAAATGAATTGCACCCACATTCGGGTGGAATGAGAGTGGAAAACCATTTTGGAAACCCAACCTCAGTGCACCCAATTGGGATCGAACCCCGATTTCCCCACCTACAGCAGTCTAGTCCAACACTAGAGTACCGCGTTGGATCTTGCAGCCACCGAAGCGGTAATTGTTTTTATTCATCTTAACTTTAAATATTTCAGCTCATGGTTGGCCTTAAAATTTCAGAGTTACTTATGATAATCGTATGCTTGATATTACATTGAGTACAAATAAAGTATTTAAGTTTAGGGTTTAAAACTATGTTCTAAATTTTGACCATTTTCGTTAAAATTATGTACAAAATTGAGTTTTCAGCTTTTCAGGGTTATGGGTGCTTAGAAAATGATCCTTCCACCCTTTACTAAAAATGATCGCTTATATTAAATATTTACGTTTTGACGATTAATCATTTCAAACCCAAGTCATTTGGAAGGTAAAATATTTTTATAAGTCTTTGATTCGATTACTGGGAAATTGAGAGAAACTATTTCATATTTTGTGGTTATTAATTCAATTTATCAGTCACTTTGAGTAAGTTATACGTCCTATAGTTCAAAATGGGTCACTTTCATTTTAGAAAACCAGAACTTACCTTTTAAAGACCCCGATTTTTTCTTCTTTCAAAATTGAGCCACTTTATGCCAAGGAGAAGCCAAGGGATTGTTTTAACCAAATACCTCCTCCCTACCCCGCCCCCCCCCCATATGCCTGTTTCCTGGCATGGAGAAGAGTTCCAGCTTAGAAGCTCTTAAGACGGCGATGCTAAGCCACGTTACATAGTCGAGAGGACTCTAGTGGAGTTTATGGGAACCAATACACCTCTCTACCTAGGACACAAGTGGTTGAAGGGGATTGTGTTGTGGGGAGAGGGGTAAGATTACCTTCAGCCACATTTAGTAGAGATAAGGACGGCGAACCCGGGAAACCTGGCCACTTATTGAGAAAACAGTGTGCGATACAAGTTTGTTAAGGTGGCTTAGAAACGGGTGGGGGGAAATAGAAAGATTGGAAATTCTCAGACTCGAATAGAGACTAGTTAGCAATCTCCACGGGTAAAATAATTGGAAAACTTTTCAAACCGACCTTTATCTAGGGGTACTTTTATATCGAGATAAATTTGAAAATGCAAGTTTTGTTTTACAAGTACTTCCAAAGCCAAGATTACCAAGCTATTGTCACTTATCTCCACCTCCCCCCACCCCCCAAACCGTGGGTTGACGTGTCAGGATGACTTATTGGGATATGTAGGCAGTGGCAAATAGTTATGGGGCTCGTTTAGATCCTATTTATTGAAATAGATTAATTACTATACGAGTGTATAGATGCGATGTATGTTTTAGAACAAGTTGAAAGAGTTTAGAAAAAATTCCTCGTTCTATCAACGTTCCTACTCAGCGGTTATGTGACCTGACCTATCTTCTTTGTTATAAAGATGACTAGTGGAGAAAACACGGCTGCTCGACTATGCGCGGTGGTTGTCTAACTCAGACGTTCAAGATGGTTTGGGGCGTCCTCCTCCTCCTCAGTACTGAGGACTCAAGCTGTGGGATATTCTCCTCACAAGTTACTGTAGCTCTGTAGCCGCGTGTGTAGAGCACCACAAAGTAGTCCTTTCACAATTAGCGTCCCTCCCGGCCCCGTTCCCCTCAAAAGGCCTAAAACTCACTTTTTATATACCACAAAAGCATGATCTATAAATTAACTAAGACTGTGAGCTACATTAATTTTTTTCACCGCATTTTACCCCCCGTTCAGGTTATACTTATTCTTTAATTACGAATTACCTGCTTCAGTGGCCGCATGGTCTAGGATGATACTCTCGCAGTAGACTAGACTGCCTTTGACGGGGAGATTGGGGTTCGATACCAGTTGGGTGTACTGGGGGTGGCTTTACCTAAATTGCTTTTCACCCTTCCTCCGCCAAAATGCGGGCACACCTTTAAATTCAACCTTCATAATCCCTTAACACATTATTGTTATTAGTACATAAGCGTAAAAAACCATAACGGGTAGTTAAACGCAGCGCTAATTAAATCTTCCTTAATGCTGACTCATTAGGTTAGCTAATACAGACGCGAATAGCCTTGCTGGGTAATAATACGTAGCTAAAAAAGAATAAATTATTAAATTACAAATATTATTTGCTTAAAATCCCTTTACAGTCGAAGTTTCAGTGGGTTTCTGAACACAAGAAACCTCATAATCCAATCTCGAATTAATGGCCAACCGTAATACAAGCAATAAACCCCCTACGGCTGTTAACTCAACTAGAATTACACGGACAAACTTATCCATTATGGAAGTCTAAAGCTTCTACGAGCTCGTCCAAACATGAGATCTCATTTCACAAACACATTATTCTGGGAATCAAATAACTACATACACATGTGCAAACCGGTACTTTCAGTAATAGTGTAGTTACAGTTAAGATGCCGCTTCGGCATAGAATTCCTTAAGACAGAGTTCAAAATGTGGTCCGCGGTGGCCTGAAGAGTGGTCCGCGGGATAACAGGAAGTTTAATGATAGTAAAAATAAATTAATAAATGTTGATCGTAAATAATACACACTTTTAAAATGAAAGAGAACTCAAACTATAATCAATTTATTTTCTCGGTAGACACAAGTTACATTGAAAAGGAACTATGTGCCAACGTTAATGTGAAAATGTAGGCGTTGCGAAAAAAAGAGGTTGATATATTTTGTAGTTGTTTTTATAGCAAAACGTTTTTTTCTTCTTACAATAGATAAAATATTTCCCCAGTAGAAAGGGAGTTTACATTTTCCCTGCACCATTATATAATCAACTGTTGAATATCTGTCATGAGCATAGCGGCATTAGATGAGAAAAAGTTGTCAATACATTCCAGGAAACCCTTTGACTGATTTTAAAGAAATGTCAATATCACCACGAGAAGAAAATTAAACTCTATACTTGTACTGGAAAAAATATATTTTTATTGGCAAAAAAAAAAGTTTTGGTAATACTTTACCTCTGACAAGACGTGCATTAATCACAACTCGTGAATGTGAGGAATGCGAGGCCTCCACCGTGGTTCGCATCCCACGTTAAACTGTAGGTCCTCCGTTTCATGTCACAATCACCCTACCATTACACATTAGCGTAAGTGCGTATAACCCAAACGGGTAGTAAGACGCGGTGCTAATATAAATCATAATAATTTTGGTAATGAAATATGAAAAATACTTGACATTTTCTAACGTATCCTTCACCTCAACCTTAGGTCAACAAATATCAACAGTTTTTTAACAAAAATCGTCAGGTTTGGAACGTTAACAAGATTCATACATACATACATACATACATACATACATACATAAAACATACATACATACATACATACATACATACACACATATCTAAATAAACCGTTTCCTTTCCGGATAGATGAGAAACTGGGTACATATAAACCAAAAACAATTCCGTTCTTAATCCATCCTCACTAACTTTCTCCACATCTCCCCATTCTTGCATACTATCTTCAACAACATATACACACATACATGCTCTTTTATTCGTAAAACTCTTTTAATTTTTCTCATTTTCACACATTTTTTTTCGTCTATAACTTTTAGCAATCTATAGTCATCAATAGTAATTGTAATTAGAGGGCACTCGTTGTGCCCAGGGTCCTGAGATCGAGTTCTGTAGAGCTCCCCAGTCAACTTCATCCGTCTAAGTATTCACAAGTTAAGCCAGTTCTTCCAAGAGCGTGGGCGCCCAGTCTCCTTATTTATTTATCGTTCGTCTATAGAATAAAATTTTGTATTACCTTTTAGTAACTTCTATTAAACCAAAATTTGTAACCCTTCGTTTTATTCCGAACCCACACAATTACCTTGCCTGCGACCTAACCCCTCCCCCAAGCTGTCCTGACAGATCAAGCCCACGGGGGGTAGGTCCCGATAGTACTAAGATGTATTCCAAATTATTCGCCACAAGTTACTGATCGTACCTGAAACATTGAGTTAGAGAACATTCTTCCAACATAATTTTTTTCCATTGAGGCTTACGCATTTTGATTACGTTGATAAAGTAGGGATCATTAAGGTAAAAAAATATATATATATATATATATATATGGGTTAAACAATATATGTGATCTAGAGGTAAGATTTTCTGGCTACTGATCCAGAGGTATCAAGTTTGGGTCCCCACCCCTTCCAGATTGTTTTTTTTGGTTAAACAGTGGGTCTTGAACGGGGTCAATTAATCCTCGCGAGGACGAAGAAAGGAGTGGCTCTGGTCTAGAAAACTGAGATTAACCACTGGAGGGTTTATTTAGCTGACCACATGACACCTTTTATCCGCAAATGTAGGCACTATCTTCACCAAAATATGACGGCCACTCAATAGGTATAGATATATATTTTTTAACACGCATATTTGCTAATGCTGAGGAGGGAATCATTTAGTAAAACTACCCTAAGTACATTCTGGTGGGATTCGAACTCGAACCTCCTGGGGTTTTTTTTACTTAAAGACATGTTTTATTTTGGAACTCCACTTAATTCTGATTTTTTTTTAGCAACGACTGACATTGATATAACCAGTCAGTGATTTAGCTGCCTCCAGATTCTTATTTTAGAGCCAACCATATAAACGCACATCGCGAGGGCTTGGGTAAATAATGTCCTATGTCACATCAACAATAACAATTATTATTCATATCTAATAGTGTTTCTATACTTTCTTACATAAGGCAAACTAGCTTATTTTTGTAATGAATAACGTTCAAAGATTTTAGAAAATTTGAGAAAAGGAATAGTTAATCAGTTTTATAAATGATTAATTTTTAAAAGCCTTAAATAATCTCTTAGAATTACTATATTCTAGCAAAGCAAAGCATAGCGTTTCATTTTTTTAAAAATATGAATCTATTGTAATCATTCGTTTCTTCTTTATGCTAGTTTAATAATACATGTACACAGGTGCAGCTATATTAATATTTAAATAATATACTAAAAAAACCTGCACAGTGTTCTACAAACATAGGATATATTAGTTAATAACTGTACTTAACAACCGAAGTAAAGTTTTACCAAAGTTTCTTTTATATCCTTGAATGTCTTAGTTCAAAACAATCTTCTGAAAGTTTTAACAAGAGTTTCAACCTTGAAGTTCTTTGGTGTATATATATATATGTCACTATTTTACAACTAGTTTTATTTATAACCTTATTGCACTCAGTCATAAGTTTATATATATTTAGCTTTTGGCGTTGAAATAAAGGAAACATAATTCACCTTCAAATTTTAATGGTGTCACATAAACACATAAAAGTAGAAAATAACACCTTTTGGCTAGAAGTTAATAGCAAATAAAGCACATAGTTACTCATTTTATTGCAAAAAGTATGTGTGTTATGTTATTTTACTCGTCGAATAGTTCAAAATTTCCCCGCAGTGAGAGAACAGTGTTCAGAAGTTGAAATAGACAGCGATTTGTGTAAAAAAAAAAAAGAATGTCTGCAGACAAATTGCCACCAAACTTTTAGAAAGACCTCATTTCTCAGTTGGGCGTGGCAAGTGCTTCATTCTCATCTTTTCAAAAAAAAAATAAAAAAAAGTTACTCGTCTTGCGAAGTAACTTGAAAATGGAATCTTAAGACGTTTGAGAACTGGGCTCATTAGGGAAGCTTTTCTACTTTTAACTAAAAACTTGATATAAATCAGTACGAATATGTTATAACACTAGTTTTCTTTCTTAATTTGTATTAGTAAAATATTAGTGTCGTTGTGTTTAAACTATTATACATTTAAAAAAAAAATCTCCGGTCCCGGCACCGATTTATCTGATTGCCAAACCTCTTCCTTCACCTCTGACAAGACATCTTGTGAATGTGAGGAATGCCAGGGCCTCCACCGTGGTTCGGATCCCACGTTAAACTGTAGGCCCTTCATTTCATTTCACAATCATCCTACCATTACACATTAGCGTAAGTTCGTATAACCCGAACGGGTAGTAAGACGTGGTGCTGATGATGATAATAATAATAATAATAATAATAATAATAATAATAATAATTTAAAAAAATCTGTTAGATATTTTTTTGTCTTTTGTTTTGTTTCTAGTCTTATATGTGAAGAGGATTTAATAGGGAAAGGGGCTAAGGGGAAAACCCAAGGACAGGTGGATAGCGAGAGAGTGGAGTGGAGTGAACCGGCGTGGAGGAAGGATGGTGGTGGTAGGCAAGAAGTATTTATTATTATTATTCTATTCTGAAAATTGAAAAATGACACCTGGACACGGGAATCGAACCCGGGACCTTCGGCTTAGTACGCCAATGCTCTTACCACTGAGCTATCCAGGATTCGTCCCGTGCCCATGCTCATTCTTCACTCATAGTTTTAAGGCAGAGTCTAAGATGGACGTGCGGAAGTCGTCAGCTTATAAACATGTGATTATCTAAGATCACAGCCATCAGACAACGCAGCCATTAGCGACTCGGTAGTTGGCATTTTGCAGCCATTCGACAATTATCTTATATAATTGTACAGGATTGCATATATTAATGAAACAAATAGCCGAAACTATTGTTAATGCATTTTAGTGGGGATATTCCCTCATAGATATCATATTCTGAAAATTGAAAAATGACACCTGGACACGGGTATATGATATCTATGAGGGAATATCCCCACTAAAATGCATTAACAATAGTTTCGGCTATTTGTTTCATCATTATTATTATTATTATTTAGCACCGCGTCTTACTACCCGTTCTGGTTATACCCTTTTAAGTACTAATTACTCTATTGGATTAGGAATTGGGAAGGTTTAATTTAGAGTAAGTGAACCCGCATTTGCGTGGAGGTAGAGTGGAAAACCATTTAGGGGGAAAAACCACCCACCAGTTCATCTGACCGAGATTCGAACCTCGATCTCCCCGTCCTCAGCAGTCGAGCTCAACACGACAAGCGCGTTAGCCAACTAACGTCACCGAGGCGGGTAGGACAGAAGTAAATAGAGGCTTATGTTCGAGACGGACACTACCAGTGGCAATAAACTGTGCATGATGACGATAATGTTGATGATGTACTAATTACGTTAATGTTCTAGGGATAAGAAAGGTTGAATTTAGATTAATAATACCCACATTTTCAGAGTTGGAGGGTGAAAAAAAACCATCCCAGAACCTACACTCGACCAGGATTTGAACTCCAATTTCCTCGTAATCGGTAGTCCACTCTATCGTGATAGTGACGTCACTATACCAATCTACCACCGATGCGGGTCCATTCGTATTTGGTTGCATTAATCGGGTAAGGATGGGAAGGGTCTAATTCATAGAAAATTTTCCTGAATTTACTTAGAAAGAAAGTTATAAACGATTTAGTAACTCTCAGTAAAACCAGCCGCTTTCCTCACCGTCAACAGTATATGACAATTATTCCACCTGACCATCGATGCTGGCTGCGGGAATTGTATTACAATAATAATATATATTTTCAAAGGTGGGTGTATCGGACGCGCCCCCTCGCCGGGGGGCGCCGTCCGACTGCCCGCGACCCGACGCACCTCTCATCAGTGACCTGGCGGTCTAGGGGTAAGGTGTCAGATTTCTGTGCTGGCGGCCGGGGTTCAATCCTTGGTCCCGGCACAGATTTATACTGATTACCAAACCCCTCCTTCACCTCTGACAATACATCTTGCCTCCACCGTGGTTCGGATTCCACGTTAAACTGTAAGTCCTCCATTTCATCTCACAATCACCCTAACATTACACATTACCTTAAGTGCGTATAACCCGAACGGGTAGTAAAACGCGGTGCTAATAATAATAATAATAATAATAATAATAATAATATATGTGAGGATAGTGTAATTTTTTTTACAGAAAATGTATCAGAATTGGCACCAGGTTAGGATCCTTAGCGTTAAACCTGACAAGACAAGACTGATGCCTTTGACCATCAGTGTGGATGTGGGTTTATAAATAGATATATATTAATATAAGCCTACATCTTTAAAAAAATAATAGACCTATACACATGGCATTTATGATTTATCTGAATTTTTTTTTACTCTCTCTCAACTTCTCGAAGAACGTAAAAAAAAAATTGGAATTCTAGATTTTGATAAAAGTCACCATTTAATGAATGACCCCCTGAAACTGAAAAAATGATATTTTTGCGGTGCTGTCGGTCTGTATCTCGAACTAGAGCCGAAACTAGTTCAACGATCGGGCTAAGACTCTGCAATAAGAATTTTCAAAAGATCCCCCCCCCCCACCTCCACCCGAAGAGTTTTTTGGAATCAGGTATCTAGCCCTAAAATTAAGGGTAGTTTACCGAAGGGTAATAAGAGATGATTTTTTTTTGCCAAAATCCACTCCTAGCTATGCTGATTAAATTTTTTTATCTAGGAATTGTTTAACATTACAAAAAAAATGACAACTTTCGTTTTCCCATGAAAATCACTTTAAGGGTAGCTTAATTAACTAAAAATGTCCAGTTTTGATCAAATATACGCAACTATTTGTGATAAGAAATAATTTATCATTGTAAATATATAGTAAATATAAAACTCTTTTTGTTTGAAATATAGTTTTAAACAAAATACTTTGAGCTTTATGCTATGCTCTTTGGTGGACAGAAAGGTTCTTCTTTTGTCAAATGTTTCTGTAACAGTGTATATTATTTCAATAAGGTGCGTTCAAGGATTTTTTTTATGAAACAATGTGTATTACTTGGTTCCACAAATTTTAAATTTTAGTAAATTGTTCTAGTCTAAGGTTAAAGAGAAAGAAAGTATGTGGGATGCACAGTACCATTTATTTTATAATAGCTACTATACAATAGGCTATTTTTCTGTAAAACTATTTTATTTATATGGTTAAGACTTAGAAAACCCACTTAAGATTATAATAAAAAGGTGAAAGGCTGGATAAACATAAAAATTACTAGAAAAAATAATAAAAATTAATCTTATTTTTTCTAGTAATTTTTATATTCATCCAACCTTTCACCTTTTTATTATAATCTTAAGTGGGTTTTCTAAGTCTTAACGATATCTCTACAACTCCTTACTTAATTTAGAATTTAGAATGTTTTCTAAAATTATATTTTATTTATATTTTCTAGCTTGACGAGAGTTTTGAGTTGTTGTTTTTTGACATCAGGTTGCCAAAAACATCAAAAAATAAAGTTGAGGGAGGAGAAGCGGTGGTCGGGGGGAGGGGGATACTTTGATGGTAAAACGTCTTTACTGAAATTACATAGCTCCAGATGGTATTAAATTAATTTTTAACTAATTAAAAAAAATTGCATTATCTTTGAATCAGTTTATAGAAAAAAAAGGAACAAAGGAAAAAGCTTTGGATTGGTTGTAGGTAAAAGTTCAATTTTTTTTCTCTGTTAAACCGATCAACGATTCTAAAAATAAATGTAATTTAAAAAAATGTTTAGCAAAAATTGTTTATAACAAATAAACGACCGGCATGCAATTAATGAATTTCATTCTGGTTCAATTTTAATATAATATGAAGCGAGCAAGCAAATATTTGGGTTAAATTCGTTAAGATTGGCGACTTCTATAATATACATAACACATACATACATATATATATACATATACACACAGACCACAGGGGATTTGTTCAAAAGGAACCCTATTTTAAGCTTTTGGCATTAAGGTAAAGTTCAAAACATGAAGGTTTATATACATATAGATCTTAATCTTCCTTTTCATAAAACACAAATCTACATGTGGATTTTAATGTAAGTTTGAACAGCTTAGCTAATTTTATTTAAACACATCGGTAAGAATGTAAGGATTGAGAATGGATCCCAAATCAAGAAGCTAAGCTAAAGTGTAGAGCTAGGATTATGGAATTTAATTTAATTGGATCTAAAAGTCCAAAAAATATATTTTTTGAAAGCGAAGATAGCATACAAATAGTATTATTCGCAGCACGTAGCACTCTAATAAGACTGTCAAGAACGTAGATTTAGTACTACACAGACCTTTTTCACCCCCCGTCTTGTAGATTTTGGTTCAAACATAGACCAACATATTTTAGGATAGTTTTTTTGTATTACTATTATTTAGCACCGAGTCTTACTAACCATTCGGGTTGTACTCTTTAAATACTAACTAAGCTAATGGATTAGGAATTGAGAAGGTTGAACTAAAGGAAGTGAACCCGCATTTGCGTGGAAGGAGAGTGGAAAACCATTTAGGAAAAACCACCCCCCAGTTCACCCGACCAAGATTCGAACCTTGAACTCCCCGTCTTCAGCAGTCGAGATCAACACGACTAGCGCGTTAGCCAACTATGCCACCGAGGCGGGTGATAGTATTATTAATCTACTCTCGGGAGTCAACAAATCTCCCAGTATTTGAACAAGCAGCATCTCAGGTCAAATGAAGTATTGGCTGGCGTATGAATATACGGTCCTTATTCTTAACGTGGCGGGGAAAGGGGTGGGGGGATTTAGAACCAAAGTGTTTACTCAAAACACAATCTAATTGGGCTGTCCATTTTGACACGTAAATAGTTTGCCAGAATCCATTTCTAGAAAAAGAAAAAAAGTTCTGCTGGATGAATCGTGCCATTGTGGCTTCTATTTTCATCATTTCGTAGAAATTGTGTTCGTGCAGGCAGCGATGTAGGATTAGTGACATACATTTCCTCAGGCACGAACAAGACTTCTGCTCCACAAACTTGTCAAACGATCAAAACGGGGAGATGGACAGATTAGGGAAAGGGAGGGGGCGCATTAGGAGGGATGGTGAAAGGGGATGTGCGAGTATGGTGATAGAGAATTTGGGGAAATAGCTCCCTTTCAGAAATACTTAATTCAGTTGGTTTAACTATCATTACATTACATTTAAAATAAAGGATACAATATTTATAGGACGTGTAGGTATCTACAAATTAAAATAACTGTATAAAGTTTATCCTCAAAAACTTCGCTTCTGTGTCCAAACTGTTTTAGGGATTACTTACAAATGTAATCCAAGCTCTAGAATTAGAGGGATTCAATACAAATAAAATAAATTTAATGTTACCAAAAATTTTAGAAAAATAGGAGTGCGAAGTGTAAAACAATATTATGTTTTTGTTGTGAAATATAGCAGGGTACACAACCCATCTCCAACGCACGCCACTCACTCCTAGAAGGAGGGTAATATCACTGTTCTCCTTCAGAAATCAATTTAGTTTTAATACGACGAGGTCAAAGGCTAAGTTAAAAAGGGCATTAAAATTATACATATCTAAACCTAAGGATAAATGGCATAACTAGAATAGTAAAAAGTTCAAGTCTTAAAGAAACTTTGCTTTTATTTCAGCCAACATCTTATTAAAGAACATATCACTTCTTTAAAGAATCTAAGCATATTCTTTTTTAATACAATATCTGTAAAAGCTGAAGTGCAATAATAACAATCTATGATTATTGTTTTTACAAGAAAACTTTCCATGAACATACGTGAATTAACTTTTAATGCCTAACATTATCAATATGGCGTATGACAACATATAATCCTTTCAATGTCTAGCATTATAAATATGGCGTATAACACCATATAAACTTAAATGAGATTTCCCAACAATGACCTATTTTAGTGCTAGTCAAAAAATTGTAGCTAACAGCATTAAAGTTCTGTGGTTACCCCATTAATGATTAGCATACGCATGACGTCTCCACAAATAAATAACAAAAACTTATTACGGAATCCTCCAAAATTATATGTCATACTAAATAAACTTAGATATCCACTTATTAAAGTTAAGGATAATTCCTAACTTTATTATTAACTTTCCTGGCCTAAATATTATTAACACTCTGCCACATTCAATAACTATGAAACATAACTCCTAAGCTAGATACATAAAGTTAAATATATGAGAATAATTATCAACGTCACGCATTCTAACAACTGAATAGTTAGGACCTAATATTATAAAATAACTTCCCAATATGGATACTAAGACAACAAGCTTTGAAAACACAATTCTTAAAGTTAAATAATTGAATCAAGGTTGATAAGCACGATTTAACTAACATTAGAAAAAATTCAAAACTAACATTAAAAAAAATTCCCCACATTACTTTTGTAGTTTAAGTAAAGTCCTATTTCCCTACAACCCATGCGTAACATAAGTGAAGTTAACTTAATGTTTAGTAAAACGAATGAAGATTCATATATGATATAAAAAACAATATATACACGTAAAACGATCAAAAGGGAATTTAGAAAAATTACAATATTTATATTTGTGCCGAAATAGAATTTCTCCTTACATGGTATAAGTATGTCCTTGAAGCCTACGCTTCGTCAATGTCCGAGCCTAATCCAAGAGTGGTCTCTATCTTGATGAACAGTCTTTTATATGGTGCAAAACTCATCGAACACTCGAGACGGAATTACACAAGGGTGGGGATCACAGAGTTCAAACACACGGAAAGGGGGGAGATGCGCTGTACTAGACGCGTTGAGAATCTTCTATCAAAGCCTCAGCGCTTCTACGCTTTTCTAGACGTCCATGTTGTTATTGAGACAGGTGGTGGTGCATAGTGGCAAAATGCAGCACTAGGATCATCGCTCTTAGATGTTTCAATGTTGTTATCGTGTGTGGACGTTCTTTTCCGCGCGCTCGTCCGGTTGGTGAAATTGGGTAAGTGATGTTTTGATTGACTAACCCAATTTAGGATACCTTGTAGCAATAATTGCTACACAAAGTACTCAAAACTCTTGATGACGGGGAGATCATTGTTCGAATACCGATCGGGTGTACAGAGAATATTTAAAAAAAATTCTTTTTTACGTAAATTCAGGCGCAAGTCTTTAAATACTACTTCTCTAATCCTTAATCCATGAATACATATAAGATTGTGCTGGAACATGTGGGACCTACTTTTGTGGTGGGCAACCTGGATATAAGCAATTAAAAAATGTCAAATGGAACACATGTTTGTTCGATTTTTTCATTATTATTTCTAATAAGATTCTGGTTGGAAAAACCATGATAGATACAAAAGTTACTTAATATTATTTTAATAAATTCATATGCCCAGTCATATATTATTAAGCTGTAACTTATGATATATATTAACAATAAATATAAAATAAGATTAATCATGAAAAATAGTGTATTTAATAAAAAATCTTTCTATCAAAATCAAGCCTTGTACAGCATTTCCCTATCCATTTTGTATATATCCCGCTAGAGTTGTGGGGACGACGAAAGTGGAATTTAGAAATAATATGCTTGCGTGACAATAAAATGACCAGCCTAAAGCAAGACAAGACGGTCAACGACATAATATAGCGTCCATACATGAGGAGTCTAATGCAGGAGTTACAAAAATGGTGCCCAACGTGGGGCAATCTCACATAGCATGTACCCACATTTAGAGTAGGAAACAAGTTTAGAGAAAGACCACCCTATATACACTCAGCCTGAATACAAACACCATATATCTCGTCAGCAATTAACCAAATCAAATAAAGTATAGGTGTAGATTTAAATCCCTCTTCCACGTGACATATTTGAATCGTTCACTAATTACTTTACATTAACACTCGATAGTAGCAGGTAGACTTGAGAAATTATTTGATATCACGTTATATTTTTTCAGTAAATATATATGTAGTACTTTTGCTCTCGTCATTAATGTACGAGTACTTATGAAAGTTCTGTCGCAAGGACACGTACATACGTGACATCTGGATGAGTTGGCCCAGCGCAAACTCCATTTGTCATCGTGAAACTTCAGTGGCTCAATTTTTTTTTAACTCGAGACTTGCATCATGATGACAAGAGGACATTAACTCTTATATGAACCCCCTCCCCCTGAACCCTCTTCTCTTTTCTAAACTCCTCCCTCAAGTCTAGTTAGTGGGGCAAATGAAAAACAACAACAGTGATAAAGAGGCTCGAGACTAATGTTCATTAAACAAGTTACAAAACTTATTAAATTAATTTAAATATAAAGTAATTTTTTTCTTATATTTTTTTGTTAAGAAAACAAACCAAATTATTTATTTGATAATAAAAACATGCAATTTTTTGCTAAGACCCTGCATTGCTGGGCATGTGGACTAGATGTCAGATTCATCTACTTTAATTTACCAGTATTTGAGAGGTCTGATTTAGATTCCCGACCGGGAGAAATTGAGTTTTTGGAGTTTCCAATTGTTGTTTACTTCTTTCCTATGTATAAAATATTTTATAGTATTGTTGTTAAACTTCACTTTTTTTCAGCACCGCGTCTTACTACCCTTTCAATCCATACACATATTAACTATTAATCCTACCAGTGGCGTCTCGTGTTTAGGCACTGCGGAACTGCAGCACCCCCTATTTCCACTTGATATTATCGATAACATTTAAAATAATGAGTCCCTTTTTCTTTAATTCTTTATTTATTTTGTAGTACCATATATATATTCCTTAAGCTTAATGTTAGTACTTCAGTAGCCATCACCTAGTTTATGAAAAAGATACAAAAAAAATATTTGTATAGAACTGTGCGCTTCACAGTGCCAGCATCGCGGTGTTTGACTGTTGTGCTCATGCGCACATAGAAGGGGGCGAGGAGGAAGGTGGGACTGCCAGGTAAAGAGAGAACTGTTGCTCTCGCAGTGCCGGCTCTGACGTGATGTTGGAAGGAAGTTTTTTTTTTACTCAGCGTGTTTTGTGCTTAAAAACCATGTACCATATTCTTGAATGTGATAAAGTGGTTGAATTAGATTATTATTCAGCTTCCAGCTATTCTATTTAATTCATTGTTTCAGTTATTTTATTTAACGGAAAGACTAAATGCGCTTGCAGTACTTTCAATGGAGAAAAATGTCCTCAATTGTCATCCAGAGATCAAGGAGAAAATTATTGATTTTACTGCGCAAATTAAAACAAGAAGAATGGATTTCATTTTTAAATGAATAGATCAAGCTTGAGCTGTATCAATTTAAGTTAAAGCAAGTAAAAAGGGTTTTTTTGTTAAGATTTTATCAAGTTCCTGAATAAATTTTCTTTTTATACATGTTTTTTTTCCTTTTACACAATTTTAAAACAAAGGCTAAAAAATTTCTGTAGCAGCACCCCTACTAATTTTAGCTATGGGCCGCCACTGAATCCTACTGCGTTAGTGTTGTAAAAAGGTTGAATTTAGAGAAAATGTACCTGTATATGCGTGGAGGGAGGAGTGAAAAAACAATTTAGGTAAAAATACTTTCAATACACACAACTGAGATTAAAGACTCAATATTCCCAGTCATCGGCAGTCCAGTCTATTGCGAGAGTGACGCCTTAGACCAATCGACCACAGAAGCTGGTGTTGAACATAGCTAAAATATAAATTGTAAAACAAGATTGCACATCTTTTCTTAACTAATGTTACAACAGTTCAGAACACCCTCAAATAATATTTTGCACAAAAGGGTTATTTATATTAGAAAAACACCCCTCAGATATACATTCTGAAAAAGATTATTAAGGTTTTTTCAACAGCCTTCAAATTTATATGAAACCGGTCTTCAATAAACTATCATAATATAAATATTTTTTTAGAAGAAAAAAAACATACTTTCTTATTTATCATGTAGAAAAACTACTCAAGATAAATAATTTAAACAAAATCACTTGTCATTTTTGAATTTGCAGAATTAAGTTACAAGTAAACTAACATTTATTTAGGGTATGGAAACAAAATCATGGTCTGACCTTTAATTATGACCATACAATGTTAAAATTTAAAGTTTAAATTATAAATACCAAATAGTTTCGGCTGTATCTATAGGTACACATAGACATATATGTATAAATATGTTCAAAGACACCTACAATGTCAAGATACATCCTACGCACCGTGACAAATGGTATCTACTGCCTTTAGTAAGATAATAATGTATAGTTATTGTTAATCGTATTGTAATAATAAGTAATTGTGAATATGTAACTTGTATTAAAATGCCATTCGTAATAGTTTGTATCAAAAATGTTAATAAAACAATACTCTATCAATTTGAGAGCAAATAAAAGAAAGTATCGATCCCTTTAAAAAAATATTGAGTTCATGTGGTTTGTTTCTGTGAGTTTTATATTTATTTAAATATTCAGTAGCTGGTCTATCATTTCTCGAGAGAATAAAAATATTCCTTAAGAAATAAATTTCAAAAGTACTATAATTATTATTTTTTTGTTAAATTCTATAGTATATAAAGGTGACCTGGCGTTCTAGGGGTAAGGTGTCAGACATCTGTGCTGGCGGCCGGGGTTCAATCCTCGGTCCCGGCACAGATTTATCTGATTACCAAACCCTTCCTTCACCTCTGACAAGACATCTTGTGAATGAGAGGAATGCCAGGCCTCCACCGTGGTTCGGATTCCACGTTAAACTGTTGGTCCTCCATTTCATCTCACAATCACCCTACCATTACACATTAGCGTAAGTGCGTATAACCCGAACGGGTAGTAAGACGCGGTGCTAAATAATAAATAAATATAGTATGTAACCAATTGTTACCAATAACATGTAATCAGTCATAGCTAGAAAGAAGAGTTATTATGACTAAACAGTAGAGGAGTTGAGGAGAGATAGAGAGAAAGAGGTGTTTAAGGGGTAATTGGGGCAAGCGGGAGGGTGTTTAAGTCAGGAAATATTTCAGAACAACGAGAGAGTGTGAAAAGATGTTGAATAACATTAACTTTTAGTGGAAGCGCGTAGAATGCAGCTGTTACCTCCTCACCTTCAGTGTACAGTCACGTCCAAATATCTGGTCAAACTCTCAACTTGGCATAAAGGGGTTTTAATAGCACACAGTATCGGTGGGCGTGCAGACTAAGCGTCAGTACCATCTAGTGGCGATTCGAGTTCCTGGAGGTTGCCCCAAGTGGTTTTTTTTTTCATACGAAATTTTCTTTCTATCCATCCACGTAGATGCTGGTACATTTCCTTTAAATTTTATCCTCCTCATCTCCCTCCCTCATTAACTTGAACATGCGTGTCTCCAGGATGGATAAAAAGATCAAACGGAAGATTGAGCATTTTTCTGAAGATCACCTAAAACTCATTTTTAAAGATTAAATTTTTCAGGAAAAAAAATTGTATTTAGTACATTTCCTATTAAAACTCAGATTACACCAAATATGTGTTTATCTACGAATGGGAAACGTGGTCTTTTACCTTACATGACGGAAATAAATTCAGGGTGCTCGAAACAAGGTGCTAAGGAACATATTTAGTCCAAAAAGGGATGAAGACATTAGTAAATGTATGAAGTTACATAATGATAAGTAATATACATTTTCCGTCCCACAAGACTTGCTAGGATAATAAAATCTAGTAGATTTCGATATTCTAAGAAAGAAAATAGTTTCCACATTAAAAGTTTCAAATCACAATAGAAGGATACTTATTTTTAAAGGATTTGTTTATAATATATAATTATTAAAATATCTGGTCTTCGCCATACCCAAAGCTAGTGAAACATTCAACCACCAAGCGCTGTAGTCTATACGTGAGTGTGAAGAGAACTTAAATCCTTGTATTCACTTGGTCAAGTGTACAAAGGGTGATTTTTCCAATCTACCTCAACGAAAATTTGGGCACTCTTCCTATTAATATAACCTTTCTCATCCATAAAACCATGAGCGTGATCAGTAAAGGTGCTAAAAAAAACTCTTTAAGATGAAACTTTATTTTAATTTACTTTACTGATAAACTATTTTTGTGAAAAGATTGTTCTTAAATATAAGAGAGACTTTAATATAGAATAAAGAGCCATGACGCCCTAGACGCTTCTTTATTTCATCGTGAGAGTGCGTAGAAGAGACATTCAGAGACGAAACAAGAGAGGTGGAACAAGAAGAAGAGGTAAAGAAAATGAAAGGAGACATTGCTCGCCTACGGTTTCCTTACACCAACACCAATTCCCCCCGCCTGGTTTAAGAGACGTCTTCGTGAGGCGTCATTGTCCGGAGGATGAGAGCGCCTCTACCGGGTGAACAACGGAAACAAAACAATTGGCTCGTTGGGTTGTGGAAAGGGGGAGGGGGGGGGGTAGTGATACAACTAAGTGTCTTAGCGCATTGCATAGAGGGGGAAATATGTTTCTAAAAGATTTGCTCCAACCGAGTACAATTCCAAGGCAAACTCTTTGTTTCCCCCCCAAAAAAAATAATACAGTGAAGAGAATTACGTACCAGAATATTAGAAACAATGAATTAGTTTTTAAATGTTCTAAGCACCGTATGAATATTTAAAGAAAAAAAACTTGAAGCTTTAACTAGACTGTAGTTTGAATGTGTCTTTAATTAGGTATGATGATGCGCTTCGGTGGCCACGTGGTCCAACGCGCTACTCTCGTGTTGGACTAGACTAACGATGAAGGGAAGATCGGAGTTCGAATCTCGGTCGTATGTATTGAGGGTGGTTTTGCTAAATGATATCACACTTTCTCTCTCTCTCTTCACGCAAATGGGGTGCACTTCCTCTAAATTCAATATTACTCACCCGCTACACACGAGCATAATTATTACACATGAGTAAAGCCCAAACGGATAATAAGAAGCCGTGTTTACACTGATTGAGATGGGGGAGAGTAAAGCCACGTTTACACAAAATGTACCAACATTTACGTGAAGGTAGAGGCTGGAAACACAGATAAAAAACCACTCTCATGGTATCCGATCCGGTAATAAATCCTCGACCTGCCCGTCACTGATAATCCGGACTTGGTGAGACTGACGTTAAGTCTGCTTGCCCACCGATGCGAATCTAGAAACAAAATGTTATCTAGATTAGTTTTCATTTCTAACAACGCACACAATTATTGTACAAAAAAAAATGATACTTTGGATTTTATTCAAGTATTTTATTTTCTAATTTTTTTGTCGTATATTGTTGAATATTATAACAATAATAATTCATTGGTATTTAAAATATTACGACACATCTGTAAAAACTTTCACATATAGCTTAGGGGAAAAACATATTCAAAAACAAGTTATTTGCAAACTGCCTTTAAATTATATATGTATATATTTTAAAGATAAATTACATTCTTATTTATCATTAAAAACGATCCCCAAATAGCCATTTGAACTAAATCTTAAAAGTTTTTTTTTTTTTTTCAAAATATTTCAAATTTTCTAATACCGTTATTTTTCATTAGTGCATTACCCTTAAATTAATGTATTTTAGGAAAACCAACAAATATGATTTAACATCATGCACATTAATCTCCGAATACAAATTTTAAATAAAATTGTAAGAAAAAATTTTAATTTTTTTTAATTTAGAAAAAAAATCAAATCATTATAGTCATTAACTAATCTTTACCCCAAGATACGAGGTTAACGTGTTATTTGTCAGGTAAAACAACACCTATATTTTTCGTTCAAGCCACTACCGAAAACTTTTTTAACTAAAAAAAAATGTCTCAAATCAGTAAACTCCCCTTAATTTAAGTGATACGGTGAAAATAAAAAAATAAAAGTCCCAATATAATATATTATAATATATAAATATCAAGTTTGATCAAAACCCATTAAAAATCCATGGTCAGGAATGAAAGACAAACGGACATTAATGTAAAATTCCAATTTGATTTCGTACACACATAAAATGCAAAGATTCATCAGAATATAAAGGGGAAGAATTTTCACCATTACAATACTTTCCCTCAAGAAAGTTTCAAACGTTTATTTGTTAGTTCACCACAGTTTGAATATATCCTCTATTTTGAGTGTGTATTTATTTATATTTTGAAAGACTTTATCTCAGGGAAAAAAAAAATCAATTTAGAAGAACATCGTCTCATCACAAATACAGTTTTTTTATATCTGTATACGGTGATTCTCGGTAAGGCTTCAGGCGCGTGCACACACACACACACACACACACACACAGTATTGCAGACTGAAACCCCCATCAGCGTCAAGCCACGTGAAAGAAGGAAACCAACCGGTTTTTATATCTCAAGAGTTGTATACTTATGATAAAGGTAGCTTCTTATAACTATTGGATTAGTCAAAAATGTCGGGAGGTAAAGGTTGAAAGGGGGTGAGGGTGTCATTTCCAAATGGGAGGTGTTGACCTCGAGTAATAATAACAAGATTCATCTCATATTTTCATTTTTAGCACCGTATCCAGTGGGGGCTCGTATATAAGCAATGCGGAACTGCAGCACCCCCTATTTCCACTTGATATTATCGATAATATTTAATATAATGAGTCCTTTTTTCTTTCATTCTTTCTTTATTTTTGTAGTATAATATATATTCCTTAAACTTAATGTCAGTACTTCAGTAGCCATCCCGCAGTTTATGAAAAAGTTACAAAAATCTTTGTATAGAACTGTGTGCTTCATAGTGTCAGCGACGTGGTGTTAGATTATTGTGCGCATGCGCACATAGGAGGGGTGTGAGGAAGAAGGTGGGGCTGCCAGTTAGAGAGAGCACTATCGCTCTCGCAGTGCCGGATCTGGCGTGATGGTGGAAGGAATTATTTTTTTACTCGGCGTGTGTTGTGCTTAAAAACCGTGTACCATATTCTTGATTGTGATAAAGTGTAGAATAGTATAGAATAAGATTATTATTCTGCTTCCAGCTTTTCTATGTGATTCATTTTTATTTAACAAAAAGACTAAATGCGCTTGCAGTATTTTCAATGGAGAAAAATGTCCTCAATTGTCATCCAGAGATCAAGGAGAAAATTATGGTACTTTTTGCGCAAATTAAAACAAGAAGAATGGATTTAATTTTTAAATGAATGGATTAAGCTTGAACCATAACAATTTAAGTTAAAGCAAATAAAAAAATATTTTTTTAAAAGAATTTATCAAGTTCCTGAATAAAATTTCTTTTTATACATGTTTTTTTCCCCCTTTTACACAATTTTAAAACAAAGGCTAAACTTTTTCTGGAGCAGCACTCCCACTAATTTTAGCTACGAGCCGCCACTGACCACGTCTTACTATACATTTTTATTTTATCCTTATGTACTAATTACGCTAACGGATTTTGGGACTAATAAGGTGATATTTCAAGAAAGTGTAACCTGATTTGCGTGGGGGGAGGGTGGAAAACCATTTGATATAAACCACACTCGGTAGACCAGACCGATATTTGAACCTCAATCATCGGCAGTCTACTCTACTGCAAGAGTAGCGCGTTAAACCATGCAGCCACCGAGGCGGGTAACATTTTGTTCCCTGGTGAACTTTCATTTCGGCAAACCGTCCCTTTATTATATAGTGTTGGTCCTTTCCTTGAAAGGAAATTATTACAACAATTATTTTAAAAATTAATAGTAATGTTAGGAAACCTCAATAAAAAACCAATTGAATTAGACTTCATAATTAATTCATATCCTCATACTTTGCGTTTGACCTATTTTCAGTTTTAAAAAGTTTTCTTTACATCATAATATATTTGTTTTTTAATTTATATCTACGTTTTACTATCCGTTGGTGTAAAAAAACAAATGTAATCTATAGTGTGTACCAATAAGCGAGCTACACCGACAGAGCGGCTGCCGTTAGCGATGAAAGTGCCAACATTTGAGGATAGAGAGTGTCATGTGGTCAGCACAACGAACTCTCCAGGCGTTTATCTCAGTTTTACAAATCAGAGATGCTACTTTTTTATTCATGTAGCTCCTCATTTTGTCCTCACAAGGGTAAGTTTGACCCCATTCTGGGCACACAGCTAATGTTATTATTATTAATTAATTAATTTATTATTTAGCAACGCGTCTTACTACCCATTCGGGTTATACACTTTAAGTACTAATTACGCTAATGGATTAGGAATTGGGAAGGTTGAATTACAGGAAGTGAGCCCGCATTTGCGTGGAGGGAGAGAGGAAAACCTTTAGGAAAAACCGCCCCCAGTTCACCCGACCGATATTCGAACCTCGATCTCCTCCTTCCTCAGCAGTCGAGCTCAACATGACTAGCGCGTTAGCCAACTACGCCACCGAAGTGGGTCACTGCTAATGTTGAATTTATAGAAAGTGTATCGACATTAGAGTGGAAAGTAGAGTAAAAAAAAACCATTTAGGGGAAAAACAACACCGATTAGAACCTTGATATCCCACTTCATGGGCAGTTCAGTCCACCTCGAAAGTGACACCTTAAACCAGGGGTCGGCAAACGTTTTTGGGGCCTGATTGTATTTTTACACGATCACCCTTCGAATATCCACTACACTTTTAATTATTTTTTTTCCATACATATTTTATGTCTTCCTTAAATTCAGTATTTCCTCCAATAATGTATGTCCTTGCCTTTATAAAAAATAAATAACAATAAATAAAATGTACAGTCTGTTTACGATGAAAGGCAGCAGTCTCAGCTTGTTTATTTATTATTATTATTATTATTATTAGCAGCACCACGTCTTACTATTCGTTCGGGTTATACGAACTTACGCTAATGTTTAATGCTAGGGTTATTGTGAGATGAAATGGAGGACCTACAGTTTAACGTGGAATCCGAACCACGGCGGAGACCTGGCATTCCCCACATTCACAATATGTCTTGTCAGAGGTGAAGGAAGGGCTTTGTAACTCAGCTTGTTAGATTACAACATGCCCCCCTATCTTACAAGGTGTATCATAGTGGAATCATGCAAGGTAATCTTGCCTTTTCGTGAAGAATTAGTTTATTTACGCGATAAACTGAAAATCTCTGCGTGATTGATCCCAATCGACCTTTGCCGACACCTGCCTTAAGCCATTTGAAGTGGGTTTTGCCTTGATTTATACGTTACGTTAAACATAGCCTTGGCATTTAAAAAGTTACCTTCCCACATACATTTAAATTAAAATAAAACTTTATATTATATTTCGAGCTATTTATGTGCTTCTTTATACAAAAATATAACTTGGCGTTTGAACCATGTGTAGTGAGGTCCTGTTTTAATTCGACCACGTCATTTCGTCTGCCAAGTCCTGTTGCCCCACGATCACCGCTAAATGCGTGGAAATATTAACAAACAAAAATTGGCAGAGACATTATTTGAACCAAGATGAACAACTTAAAATCCAAACAAAATAAAATCCTGAAATTTATTACGAGAATGTCGTCTCAAACCACGTTAACTACGGTTATTATCAATTAATTTAATATACTTATGAATTCAATATTCATTTACTTTATATATAACTTTATCGCCAAGGAAAAAATATATCAACTTTAAATCCAAGGAGAAATTATATAAAATATTTCATCTTGAAATACAAAGAAAAATATTAAGACAGTAACGATAAGGACATGGAGGAAGCGAGGTCCATGGCTTACAGAATTATAAATATTAAAGGGGGGCACGGTTCTATTTCAACCACGGCACCCTGGTCAGTAAACCATTCCCCTTTCCCCTTGAGACAGTCTCTGGGACTAGTCAGCCTCGCTGGTCTTAAGGTAAAGTGCTTGCCTTAGGAACCGAAGTTATTATTATTATTATTATTATTATTAGCACCGCGTCTTACTACCCGTTCGGGTTATACGCACTTACTCTAATGTGTAATGGTAGGGGTGATTGTGAGATGAAATGGAGGACCTACAGTTTAACGTGGAATCCGAACCACGGTGGAGGCCTGGCATTCCCCACATTCACAATATGTCTTGTCAGAGGTGAAGGAAGGGTTTGGTAATCAGATAAATCTTTGCCGGGACCGAGGATTGAACCCCGGCCGCCAGCATAGAAGTCTGACACCTTACCCCTAGACCACCAGGTCACCGTTATGAACCGATGTTCATGGGTTCAAACCTAATTAGGGTTTACGGATTTTTCTATAAAGATAAAAATCCGTGGTGCAACTTCCTTTGAAGGGAAAGTAAAGCCGTCGGTCTCATGTTGATTGTCGCATGTAAAATATCCCTGGAAGGTATGTGGAAATACCTCTCCAGCTAAAATTGGTAGGCCCTTTTGCTCTCGCTCATAGAATTTTTTTGTGTGCTAATATAGCCAGTCAGGTTCAGAAAGCGCGCATTAAATATTTCAAATAAATAAAAAAAAAATCTGAGACTACGCCTATTATAGAGATGTCCCCGTCTTGTTTTCGCGCCAGACAGTGTAATCAGGCGACGGTGACCCTCTCGAGGTAGGGTACCACCTCCTAGTGGCGAACCAACCCGACGTCGGGTTCCCAAGACCTTGGGGGTTGTTGGCCGAGATCCAAACAATCCGGGGAAGACGAAGGACGAAGAAGTAGAAGAAGAAGACGAGGCTGTAAGTCCCGAAGGAAGTTGTCCTGATTGAACATTGTGAGTGTAGGGTTCGGTGCGGTTGATGGGAAGTGATGTTGAACAATGGATCAAGAAGTGGGTCATGAGGTGGGGGGAAAACCCAAATCAACTTTTAGTCTCCCGTCGGAATATAAAGTGTCGGTGTAATTAGCGCGGACTTACTAAATTAAGAATGTTATACCAGCGCATAGCATGACTTGCAAAATAAAGTAGACATTATGCCTATTACTACACACGTATAATTTTCCGGCTCAATTCTTACCCAGGACGGACGTAATATATATTTTTTTAATTGAGGTAGCTATGAGCAAATTAAAATTTCAAAATTCGTATACCAGTATTTGCCTGGAAATAAATTGGGGAAACCATTTAATAATAAATATAGTCCTACCCTCACTTAATAATGATCGTGGTCAGCAAACCTTTGAGGGCCCCGATCGACATTTACCTGTATTAAAAGGTCCCACGATATAACCTTTCGTTTCTCTGCCCCAATTTAAATTATTTTTCAGGTGACCTGGTGGTCTAGGGGTAAGGTATCAGACTTCTATGCTGGCGGCCGGGATTCAATCCTTGGTCCCGGCACAGATTTATCTGATTACCAAACTCTTCCTTCACCTCTGACAATAAATCTTGTGAATGTGGGGAATGCCAGGCCTCCACCGTGGTTCGGATTCCACGTTAAACTGTAAATAATAATAATAATAATAATAATAATAATAATAAATTATTTGTTTTCCTCCACATCTTGTATTTATCCCTTAAATTCAATATTTCCACGACCCGCCTCGGTGGCGTAGCTGGCTAACGTGCTAGACGTGTTGAGCTCGACCACCGAGGACGGGGAAATTGAGGTTCGAATCTCGGTCGGGTGAACTGTGGGGTGGTTTTTCATAAATGGTTTTCCACTCTCCCTCCACGCAAATTCGGGTTCACTTCCTATAATTCAACCTTCCCAATTCCCAATCAATTAACGTAATTAGTACTTAAAGCGTATAATCCGAACGGGTAGTAATAATCGGTGCTAAATAATAATAAAAAATAAATATTTCCACCAATACTTATATCCCCGTCTTTATATAAAATACATAAAATCTATACTTTTTTTTTACCCTGAAGGGCACCCGGTCTAACCTTGATAGATTACACCATGGTCCTAACTTATAAGCTACACCATAGTATAATAATTCAAGATAATCTTGCCTTTCAGTGGCGGTATAGTTTACTTACAAGATCGACTGAAAATGGCTATGAGGTCGACCGATCGATCGCAATAGACCTTTGGCTACACCCTGCTAACGCGATTCTAAACCCATCCTCACCGTCAATGGTTATCCATACTACAGTAGCCACGTGGCTTCTTTGGTGCTGACTGACAACTCACAGCTGACAGCTAAAAGTTTTTAAAAGCTACCAGACCGAATTATGTATCCATACGCTGAACCATATGATCATCAGAAACACGTTTTAGCAGCTGTCACTTCTGACGGTCAAAATTTAGGGTTATGCCTAAATAATGACCGTCAGAAGTCAGAACCAAAGAAACCACGAGGCTATTGTAGTTGGGCTGTACTCCCAAGCCTGTACGTCCACCGATTCTTATTTTATTAATAGAACAGCGTAATATTAGATAACTCCACTAGCCCAACCCAGTTGCGAACTAGGTTCACCTAAACTCTGGATCGGTAACCCTTGTCACTCAGCTAAGAGGATGCTATTATACAGACAACAAGAACCTATTACTTTATAAAGGTATTGCATGATTTTATTTTTATTCAAATAAGTAAAATGATAGTGTAATGTAATACAACGGTTTAAAATATTAAATAAAATTAAAAAATATTAAATATAATATATTATTAAAATATTGGGTCTCTTATTAATGAAAAAAGAAGTTAATTAGTTAAGTGCGAGGAAAGGGAACTTAAGTAAAGATACATACATTTACTTTATTATTAATGAAAACCTTCTTCAGTGGCCGAATGGTCTAAGGCGTCACTCACGTGTTAAGACTGGCCTGTTGATTACGGGGCTTTAATCCCGATCGGGTCTGCTGAGGGTATTTTCCTAAATAATTTCCCAATCTTGTTTTCCTGAAAGTACCGGTATATTATTTCGAAAATGCTTCCTGTCTCATTCTTACCCCATTATAGTAACTATTATTATTATTATTATTATTACATATACCTGTAATCTGAACAGATATTAAAAATGACGCGATGATAAAAAAATAAAATGCTTACAAAATTAGTAAATTACTGCGTGGGTAAATATGTTTATATTAATTTTCTCTACGTTTGATTTTAACAGTTTTTGAATATTTGTAATTTTACTAAGTGTAAGAAAATGAAATTAATCGTATCTAATAAACCAAAATTCTATTTATTTCAATATTTGTTTTTTATAATATCTGTAAAAATGTGGACCTTAATTTTTGCTTGCTTCCACCCGCTTAATGATGTCATCTAATCAAGAAGAAAGGATTCATATCCCGTCTAAATGTAGTGAGAGAGATTTTATACAATAATATTGTTTCACTTCATCTCATATGTATCAATTTATATATAGTTTTAGGGTAAGGGAAGGATTAATTTAAAAAACGTTTACCAAAGTTTGCGTAGAAGGAGAATGGAAAAACTTTCTAGGAAAATCCCCCTCAATATATTTTAATGAGATTCGAACCTTGATATCCCCGTCAGCAGTTGTCTAGTTTACTGGGAGAGTAGCACCATAGACCATGTGGTTATCGAAGTGGGTTGTATCAAGATTAAATTTACTATTATTAATTGGGGTCGATTAATTAATAGGGTCATGGGCCAGGTAAACTATTCCATCAAGCAATATGTATTAATTTAGAGTCGAGACAAATTAAAAAATATATAAAACATATAAAAGAGATCTGTGTCTATTCGAAAGAGACTATACCTGGCACCTATAATTTAGAAACTGCGTGCGTTTAATAAATTAAAGGGGGTTGTTTTAGAGCAAAATAATTTCAAGTCGATTCTCTTTGCACGCCTTTCTGGAAAGGAGTTTTGAACTACACCCTTTTCATCTTTAAAGTCAGATGCAAATTCATTCAGTGGCTAATTAAAATGTAAGTACACTTTGAACTATTGTTACGTAATTGTTTTACACTGGTAAATTATGGAAATTAGTAGACAACGGTTAAAACATCTTTCTATTTGTAATTTTACACCATTTATTACAACAGAGTGACAAGAGACAGTGACTTTTTTTTTACTTTACTAAAATACTTGTACTTACTCTGTATGTATAAAATAGTAGCGTGACTTGGTGATAAAGGGGTAAGGTGTCAACTTCTATGCTGGCGGCCGGGGTTCAATCCTCGGTCCCGGCACAGATTTATCTGATTACCAAACTGACAAACTCTGACAAGACATCTTGTGAATGTGAGGAATGCCAGGCCTCCACCGTGGTTCGGATCCCACGTTAAAACTGTAGGTCCTCCATTTCATCTCACAATCACCCTACCATTACACATTAGCGTAAGTGCGTATAACCCGAATGGGTAGTAGGACGCGGTGCTAATAATAGTAATAATAATAATAATAATAATA
>CABFOW010001054.1:44290-62801 GCA_902141385.1 Timema californicum
TATATATATATATATATATATCCGGGTAGTAAGACGTGGTGCTAATAATAATTATATATACAATAATTATAATTATATGTATACATATAATTACAATTATTATTTTATATATATAGTTATAATAATTATTTGCACCACGTCTTGCTACCCGTTCGGCTTATAGTCACTTACGCTAATGTGTAATGTTAGGGTTATTGTGAGATGAAATAGAGGACCTACAGCTTAACGTGGAATCCGAACCACGGTGGAGGCCTGGCATTCCACACATTCCCAAGTTGTGATTAATACACATCTTGTCAGAGGTTGAAAGAAGGGTTTGGTAATCAGATAAATCTGTGCCGGGACCAAGGATTGAACCCCGGACTCCAGCACAGAAGTCCGACACCTTACCCCTAGACCGCCAGGTCATATATATAGATGCGTGGAAAGATGAAACTCAAATATATAGTTCGTTTGTCTTCACATAAGCCTTATTTATCGGTGGAAAACATTAGTAATATACCCAGCCAAGTTTAGAACCTTTACCCCCCTGTCTTTAGCAAACCAACTTTTTAAGAGCTAAACACCTTAGACCACGCGGCCATTGGTGCTGCGAAATAATTAGAGAGGAAGAAACTGTTAAATCTAATTAATTCATCCAAGTCACGGAGTTTATCTAGTAATTTCACCTATCATGATAGATATAGTTTTAACTTTTAACATTTATTTAATATTTTGTTTGGGAATCCCTGTGCTTTCTGAAATTAACAATTCATTCACTTTGAATAATTTTTTTTAAACTCGACGTTAGTTTTATGGTTATTTTAACCATTTTAGCTTTTTTTATATTGAAGTTTTGCAATCAAAGCCCTTTAATCAATAAATGTGTGAAGAATTTTTATTTATCAATACAAATATCGTGAAAAGTTCTTATCAACTTAAAAAAAATTAGAATTGTTAATTTAAGAAGGCAAAGTAGATCGCCACAGACACTTCCCCCCCTCGCCCCCAGCCAAGGCTTACCAACCACACATGTACTGTTTTTGACGTATCAAAATTGCATACTCTTCTTTTAACATTTCGATATTTAAATGTTACACTTTATTTTTTAAGCGTTCAATAAAAATTGAACAATTATTGCAGGAAAAAATATCTATGTTATTGGTTGTAGATTTGGAGTAAGAAATAATATTATTCTAATATATTAAGGCTACTAGTGTTGGTGTTATATAAATTAATAAAACTATTCTTAGTCATTATTTAATATATTTAATATTTTATTAAGATTACTAACGTAAGAACATTCTTCGAATAAATTTACTTACGTATTATCTTTAAATGTAATTAATGAGATATTTGCACTCACATTTATAAAAAATGTTTTAAATTAAACTGTTTGAATAGAATAGAATATATCTGTCATTCCTACCCGCGAACGTGATTTTGAAATTTAAGAATGTAGGGCCTACTATTTTTCCAGAATTCGGATATGGTAACCATACGCCTGCTTTCCACCTAAACATATGCTCAACCTAATTCAAAAATACTAGGCACATCTTTGAAGCACTGTTTTTTTTTGTGGGAGCGGGGGTGGTTGGCGAGGGTTACGGGGGGTTGGGGTTATCAAAGAAGCCCCCATGTAAATAATCATTTATTTATTCTAATTATTCCTTCATAGAGTCCCTATACAATCCCATGTTACGGTTTAGTATGTAAGGCAGCGAAAACAGGCATGTCACAGAAATTCTCATCAGTACACGTACTTTGTTCATTTCCTTAGAGCTCCTCGGGCGGATCTCACCGTGGGACGTGTATCCAAGTATAAGAGTTTCAGGCCTACTTGAAATAAAAACCTCGCAAAGTCACGTGGTAGCTTCCTTAATTATTTTTTAGAGAATTAAACATGCTAGAACTGTGCGAACTTCTAGGGTTGTGCCAAAGGAAGGTGTCTTGGGAGAAATTATTTTTAATTAGTAGTAATCACCTGAACTGGTTTTATTCCCCCCCCCTTCATCCCTACGCCCCACTCACTTGCTTACTCTATAGCGTTAGGGGCTCGAAAGTTAAATATCGCACTTACAAAAAGTACGTTAGCTATCTCTTTCTTGAGATAAGTTCTATCCAGTCCAACTCATTACACACTATATCTTCCAGGTTAATTCTAATGATATCCTCACATCTGCTTCTGAGGTCTTCCCAATGGGAAAAACGTTTCCTTCCCATTGGATCCGTCAGTCAATACTCAGGACAAAGTTCTAGATTCTTCCATTCACGCTGTGTGTCCTTCCCAACGTAATCTACGAGATTTAATTATCTTAACCATATCTTGTGATGAATCCTCCTCCACCTTACAGTAGCCTCATCCCTTCTTTTTTTTTGAACCAAATATTTTCAAAGTCACATTATTTTCAAACACCCTAAATTTTCATTTTCGTCATGTAAAGTAAGAGACCACTTTTCACAACCAAATTTCAAATTTTAACCGTGGACGGTGGGTACGTTGAATAGATATCAGGTTCATCAACGCAAATTCTGGTACATTTACTTTAATTTCTACGTATCTCGTTTCTACCACTCTAATATATTTAAACAAGGGTAACCCAGTCATTTACTACCCGGTGCAAACAAATATAATAAACACTTTTAAATTTTAAAACCGAATGTAGAAGAGATAGCGTCAAGACCAATCTTAAAACAGGGAGTTGAGCTTATTATAATAAAGCCTACTCTTTACTTAGCTGGCATGAAAAATCCAGGATAGGAAGAAAATATATCTAAGCCCCTAAATGAAAATTTAATAATAATAAACTCAAACTTGATACGATTATTTCTACCATTAGACCTCTACTATAATTTTAAAACAAACAGACTTCATAATTAATACATTCATATTTTCAACATAGTAACAAATACTGCAGCATTGTAGAGATATAAACAAAACACGGAAAACCGGAAGTCTATAGTTTATTAAATCTAATCCTTACAACATCACTATAATTCTACTTTAAAATGTATCAAATTCCCGAAAGCCTTATGTTTACATGTTTACACATTCTGCGTTACCATTTTAAAGTAGCCTAACTATTAATATAAGCTTCGTCCTGTTTAATTTTATGGAACCAACCATAATCCTAATGTTTTAAATGTTTTAATTAGTCATATGAATTTAAGAGAATAATACATTCAAAGCACTCACGAACTAGAAATCCCTTGTAATAATTGAAAATGTAATTTTATTTTCACACTGAAAATCTATGAATACAATATTTCATGAATAAAATATGATTGGGTAAAATATAAAATATTTCCACTTCGCTGCCCACGTGGTCTAACGCGCTACTCTTGCAGTAGACTAGACTGTCAATGACGGGGAGATCGAGGTTCGAATCTCGGTCAAGTGTACTGTTGGTGTTTTTTACAAAATTATTTTTCACTCTCCCTCCATGCAAATTCGGGTACTCTTTCTTTAAATATAATCATCCTGATTAATTAAATAATTAGCTTAATTTGTACTTAAGCGTATAACCCGAACGGGTAGTAAGACGTGGTGCTAAAAATGAATAACCTAAAATTAGTTGTCTTAAAGTTATTAAGTAATGAACTAATTTTAGGAATTGTGTATTTCAAAATATAGTTTGAGTAGTATAAAATAATAAGTAAAATATAAAATAGTAAATATCAAATAGCCAAAGCTATTATATATCCTTTTAGTGAGGATTTACTACAGCTAGATATCATATTCTGATTTTTGAAATGATGAATGTTATCTAGCTGGAGTAATCTTCACTATAAGCATAAATAATAGCTTTTGCTATTTGATTCTTAAATATGCGATCCCTTACAATTATAATAATTGTACAGGTGGCAGCACGAAGGTGGCTGCGTTATCTGATAGCTCGTTATCTTAATAAATCACATTTGTAGCCGACGATTTTCACACGTCCATCATAGACTCTGCCTTAAAATATGAGTGAAGAATGACCCTGGGCACGGGACGATTCCTGGACAGCTCAGTGGTTAGAGTATTGACATACTAAGCCAAAGGTCCCGGGTTTGATTCCCGTGTCTAGGTGTTAATTTTCAGAATATAAATAAAATAATTTTATGAATACACTGAATTTTTTTTTTTCTGAAAACTATTTATATTTTATATTTAAGACGCTATAATTTGTGAGTATAAATGAACATTCTGGTAGCCAGTATAATCGAAAAGTGGAGGGAGGGGGAGAGAGAGAGATAGGGGAGAGGGGGAGAGAGATTGAAGAGAGGGGGGATATATTGGAGAGAGGGGGAAAGGGGGCAATAGATTGGGGAGAGGGGCAGAGGGATTGGAGAAAGGGGGAGAGAGAGATTGGAGTAAGGGGGAGAGAGATCGGAGAGGGGGGAGAGAGATTGGAGAGAGGTGAATAGAAGAGGAGAGAAAGAGGGGGAGAAAGTGTGTGCGTCCACAAGTTGTGATTAATACACGTCTTGTCAGAGGTGAAGGAAGGGTTTGGTAATCAGATAAATCTGTGCCGGGACCGAAGATTGAACCCCAGACCATCAGCACAAAAGTCTTGACACCTTACCCTAGACCGCCAGGTCACCCTTAGAATTAAATAAGAATGGCGAGGGAAAAAAAACACACCTTCGGTACAACTGGTCGTGATTCTAAGTGTAGATCCCCGTCATAGTGAAAACAAGAGTAAACGAGCTTGACATGTAGACGGCGTGTCCATCGATGTGAATCATTCGCTAGAGAAATTGTTGATGGCTAATCAGATACTATCTTTAGAAAAACGTGGCATAGACGTCAAGATTACATTTTGTTCACACAACTTCACGACATGTCTAGGTGGTGTGAAATCAAAAATATTTGCTTCCTTTTAGGCATAGGTGGAATTTCAACATTTTGATTGGGGGGATCAGGGGGCGGGGCAGACATTTAACCAGGGAGGAACTCATACCAAGGAGTCAGTCGGGGGGAGGGGAAGAGGGGGGTTATTACATACCAGTAAAACCAAAACTGTGTAAATAAATGTCAAAAGAAAAGAATAAAGTTCAAAGCTGTTTTTGGATGTCATTTTATAATGAGTTTCCAACCTCGAATACCTTGAAAGAGTCATCTCAAAGGATAATACTGTTAAGCAGGAAATACTAATAAATAGATCACATAAAGCATTACACTTTTACAGTCAGGCTATTATTATTATTATTATTATTATTATTATAGCACCGCGTCTTACTTCCCGTTCGGGTTATACGCTTTAAGTACTAATTACGCTAATGAATCAGGAATTGAGATGGTTGAATTAGAGGAAGTGAACCCACATTTGCGTGGAGGGAGAGTGGAATACCACTTAGTAAAAACCACCCCCAGTTCACCCGACCGAGATTCGAACCTTGACCTTCCCGTCCTCGGCGGTGGAGTAGCTCAACACGACTAGCGCGTTAGCCAACTACGCCAACGAGGCGGGTTACAGTCAGGTGATATACACTACTGTGATATAACAAAATACCCCAGAAATAAAAATAACTTTTTATCTATACTTATTTTGTTATGCTCTAAAAAAAACGCGAAGTGGTTATCAAGGAATGGAGATTGGCTGTCGGAGATGACAAACAACCTTTGGGCACATTTCCAGAGGTTCCGATGGAGACTTGCCTTCAAACGTAAAATACAATAAGTGTTGTTTTAAACCAGTTACATAACATTATAAACTATCATTAAAGTTGGCGGTCTAGGGGTAAGGTGTCAGACTTCTATCCTGACGGCCGGGGTTCAATCCTCGGTCCCGACACAGATTTATCTGATTACCAAACCCTTCCTTCACCTCTGACAAGACATCTACACAATCACCCTACCATTACACATTAGCGTAAGTGCGTATAGCCCGAACGGGTATTAAGACGCGGTGCTAATAATAATAATAGTAATAATAATAATCCGCCTATGCCTCTAGGCAATTTATGTAAAAAAAATGGGAGCTAAAAAATGGCAGAGAACAGGGTGCATCGGTGATATAAGTTCCTTGACAAAAGGAACGGAGTTGTCGTAGGACAAAACACCTAATAACTCGTTCCTTATTTTCATCATCTGTCGAAGATAACACACACCCCTCACTCGACATTATAAAAAACAACAAGTCTACTTGCGTGATGGAAGAAAAAAATTATTACTAGAAAGCTACCCAGCCAACAGATCCCGAAAGAGCCGTCACATTTATCATGAAAGCAACAAAATGTCGGTCCCCACTCCAGGATTCTCATTGTTATCTCGGAGCTATTGTTGATACAAGGACGCAGGAAACATTTCTATACCCCTGGAGAGGAAAAGGTCCAACCCTAACGAACAACACTAGAGTAACAAACTTTTTCAAGTTTCTTTTTCAACGAGAAGGTGAAAAACTTGGAACGAATTGTTCAAATATTATCAACTTTTTTTTTAACAACTCTCTATAGTACAATATATTGTTCGTAAGATAATTTATTGTCACCGACCCACGTCACTGTTATAAATCTGGGCTTAAATGCATACATAGCACATGGTTCATAAGGAAAATACAATGGTTTATAGTGAACCGCCGTGATTTTCATTTATCACAGCGTTTTACTATCCGTTCATATTATGCGAATATATGATACTTATTCCAGTGGGGTAGGGATGAGAAATTAAACGTTTTAGAGGGGAAAATGTGGTAAATAATTTAAGAAACGTCACCCGATAAGCCTAACCAGGATTCAATACCCTATTTCCGTCTTCAGCAAGCCAGTCTAACATCAGACTGACGTCTTGGATAGTAATAATAATATTTAGCACCACGTCTTACTAACCGTTCGGGTTATACGCTTTAAGTACTAATTACGCTAATGGATTGGGAATTGGGAAGGTTGAATTAGAGGAAGTGAACCCGCATTTGCGTGGAGGGAGGGTGGAAAACCATTTAGGAACACACACACCCCCAGTTCACCCGACCGAGATTCCAACTTCGATCTCCCCGTCCTCAGCAGTCGAGCTCAACACGACTAGTGCGTTAGCCAACTACGCCACCGAGGTGGGTTTGGATAATATGGACACCGAAGAGGGTCACGTAGTGATTTAAGTATTTCTCAAATCGATTGTATTTTAGTCATATAAATTGGGGTAACATATTGTCTCTACTTGATAAAAAAATACTTTTCTAAAAAGTTCACTCATAAAAAAATCACTAAGCAAACTGTATCTATTGAAACATATAAATTAAAGCTAATTTTGAGTGTTGTCCATACTTTTAAATCAAACTGGTTTTTTTAGCACCAATTCTTAATACGCGAAAACAAAGAAAACTCACGATAAGCCACAAACCTTAACAGAAGATATTTTCAGCCTAGTGTATATATTATTATTATTAGCACCGCGTCTTACTACCCGTTCGGATTATACGCAATTACGTTAATGCATAATGGTAGGGTGATTGTGAGATGAAATGGAGGACCCAAAGTTTAACGTGGGGTCCGAACCACGGTGGAGGCCTGGTATTCCCCACATTCACAGGTTGTGATTAATACACGTCTTGTCAGAGGTGAAGGAAGGGTTTGGATAATCAGATAAATCTGTGCCGGGTCCAAGGATTGAACCCCGGACTCCCAGCACAGAAGTCCGACACCTTACTTACCCCTAGAATGCCAGGTCTCCTACTGTGTATAATGGTGGTTTATTGGCTGTATGCTATTCTTGCATTCTTATTGGCTGATCCTTCTCAAGTTCTTGTCAAGTTTATGGTCAACTCCATGCATAACGTACAAGAATCAATTATGAACTTCAGAATTGAAAAATAAAAAATTGCTTCAACTTCCTGTATCCCACGCGCTATGAACTATTCGCTATACGGCTAAATATTTTAGACGAATTTGTGAAAATGAGAAACATTTAGGACCGGTCTTATGACTACCAGATAAATATTGCTTTTGGGAGGTTAAAGTTATCTACCACTTCAATGTTCTACGCATCTTGTGAACTGAATTTATCTGCCAGATAGATATATGTAGGATAAATATATTTTTATGCAGAACACGCAAGGTTGGTACTGTTATGTTGCGCGCATGCGTATAAGCCCTGCTGATAGCGCTACAACCTACAGTAGCACCATGGCTTCTTTGGTGCTGAAAGCTTTGAAAAATTACCTAAAAAACAGATTCTGATAGGCGAAACCTAATTAAAAACAACGCGTAACTATGGCAACACCCATTTTAACTACCAGATAAAAGTTATCAGGTACTTAAACCTCCCGATAAAAATGTAATGAAAATATTTATCTACGAGATAAATATTCATCTAGGAGTCAAAAAACTGACCCTAAGAGTTTTTAAAATAAAACAAGTCATTGTGACTCGGTGTATGGATGTTGTTGAAGCGATGGGATTATTAAAGGACAGGGAAGTGTGGAGAAAGCTAGTTAGGATGGATCAAATTAAGTCCGTTCAATGTGACCTGGCGGTCTAGGGGTAAGGTGTCAGACTTCTATGCTGGCGGCCAGGGTTCAATCCTCGGTCCCGGCATAGATTTATCTGATTACCAAACCCTTCCTTCACCTCTGACAAGACATCTTGTGAATGTGGGGAATGCCAGGCCTCCACTGTGGTTCGGATTCCACGTTAAACTGTAAGTCCTCCATTTCATTTCACAATCACACTACCATTACACATTAACGTAAGTGCGTATAACCCGAACGGGTAGTAAGACGTGGTGCTAATAATAATAATAATAATAATAATAATAATAATAATAATAATAATAATAATTCCATTCGCGATAGGTTTTTACCTGGATGACAGTTAGAAAGTCATATGTTAAGTTTTTGGTTGCCAACACTTGCAAAAGATCACGTTTTTGGTTGCCAACACTTGTAAAAGATCACTTTTTTGCTGTAAATGTAATTATTTTTAATTACCTGTTATATTTTACATTACAAATAATGTAAACTTAAGTTCTCACATACTATTTCACTACTTTTAATCGTTTATTTTTATCCAACTCGAAACAATATTATTTTGAACATAATTAAAAGTACTTATTCTTCGTTTTGAAATGTAATTGATTATGTGTAATAAAGTGCATACCTTTTAATACAGGCATCGTGTTTTCTTTGAAATGAGAAAATACTTGTCATTTTTTTTATACAATGATAAATGATTTTATAATTATATTATCATATTTCGAAATATTTATCTGAATAAAATATGTTCATAAACTGCTTGGATGCATCATTTAAAAAAAACTTGTTTACCGTCATGTTCAACCACATGGTTTTAATTCGTCGGTCACCATTATGAAGCTATGTTCGTTAGAAGTTTTTGTGAAAGTGGTGTGAATATATTTGTAAGTGAAATAGAACGATAAATAAACTTTGTATCCAACCACAAATTAATATATTAGTAATATTGGCCTAAATTACTGTGGTTAACTATCACAAAAATATATTATTATCTGTTTTCATTAAAGTGATCCAAAGTGATAGATGTCAGCTGTTGGCGTAGTGATCTATAAGGGACCTACTTCTAGTAGCATTTTGAACCGTCATCCAAGTAAACTGGGGTCGTGAATGAATTATATGGAGTGGTGGTTTTTTTGAGCTGTGTGCACAGTGGTATGGTTTACTAGTGACAGGGTGACCTTGCGGTCTAGGGGTAAGGTGTCAGACCTCTGTGCTGGCGGCCGGGGTTTAATCCTCGGTCCCGGCATAGATTCATCTGATTACCAAACCCTTCCTTCACCTCTGACAAGACATCTTGTGAATGTGGGGAAAGCCAGGCCTCCACCGTGGTTCGGATTCCACGTTAAACTGTAGGTCCTCCATTTCATCTCACAATCACCCTACCATTACACACTAGCGTAAGTGCGTAAAAACCGAATGGGTAGTAAGACGCGGTGCTAATAATAATAATAATAATAATAGTGACAGAAAAGGCCAAGCTTTAATCTCGCTAAAAAAAAAAGCCCAGACAAATACTAAACAAAGGCACGCTGAAAAAAAAATCAGTAAAGGACCACCCCATGAAATTGTTGTCAAACCAAACAAGATTAGTCAAAAATGTATTCAGCGCACCCAACGATGCGGGTCAGTACTACAACCATCTTTTTACGAAATGTTATTTTCAATTTTAATCTATGAAAACCTTATTTGAATAAAATACACTAGAGTCGCGACTATTCGGCTTAAAGTAGCGGTATTTCGGGTCGTATGATGGAAAAAAACTCGGATAATACGGAATGCAGAGTGTTAATAATTTTTAAGTATGGGTTTATCTACTTTAGTTTTAATTTTAACCGAATATTTTATTTGGTTTTAATATAATCTGCCCATTTTCTGATTTCAATGTAAAATCGGAATACAGTAATTGTAGGAGGACAGTAAACATTAAAAGAGAAATATTTTTTTTTAAATCTTTATAATAAAGTACTTAATTTTGTAAATGGAACATCGGATACAAGGCAAGAACAAGTGAAAATGATAAAGCATCAAATGGATAACATTATAAATTCTGTAAATGTGTTATAGTGGATATGTAACGGTTTGATTATTTTAAAAGGCAATGAGAACCGGGCCGGATAATACAGAGGGCCGGATAATCGCAACTCTAGTGTACTTTTTAAAATTAATTTTCTTCGTAGGGTTACCTGGCGGTCTAGGGGTAAGGTGTCAGACTTCTGTGCTGGGGGTCCGGGGTTCAATCCTCGGTCACGGCACAGATTTATCTGATTACCCAAACCCTTCCTTCATCTCTGACAAGACTTGTATTAATCACAACTTGTGAATGTGTGGAATACCATGCCTCCACCGTGGTTCGGATACCACGTTAAACTGTAGGTCCTTCATTTCATATCACAATCACCCTACCATTACACATTAGCGTAAGTGCGTATAACCCGAATGGGTAGTAAGACGCGCTGCTAATAATAATAATAATAATAATAAAAATAATTTTCTTCGTACGAAACAACTTTCTGGTATTGTTCTGTGTTGTCCAGGTATGTCTCTTTAACATATATAAAATAAAACTTCTGTCGAATGTACGAGTAACGTTCCCCCTCTTCTAACCCTTCCTATTCCACCACCCACCACCCACCCCCCTCGACCAAAAGTGACCGAATTTTACTGCGACACGTTTCCCGGCCGTTCGTTCATAAATCTGTGGCGTTGTACAGTAGTCGAGGGGCACCTGTTTTTTGTTTTCCAAGCACCTTCCTCTACACCTCCCCCCACTTCTCCTCTGTGGGAACACCGCAGCAGTGTGACGTCATACAAGGGTGAAATGGAGGGTATATGGGGGGCGGTTACAGGCTGACCCGGTATTTCACCCCTACCCTCTCTCCCCCTTTACCTTGTCACGTGGCCATGTTAGTTGGGTGGTGAGACGACATTTCGACACTTTTCTTTGTTGTCAAATTGGGGGGGGGGGTTGTGGGGATGGGAAGGGGGGCGGTTTTACTAACTTTGACGCACAAAAACATATCAAATAAAACACGGGAGAGTAGTCAAATGTTTAGATCCGGTTGTCTGATATGGGAAGAGAGGGGGGAAAGGGGGCGGGAAAGGGGCAGGAAAGAGGGGGAAGGGATGAGGGTGGATTTGCAGAGTAATTGTAGGAATTTGGGGACACGTAATCACTGATAGGACCGATCGTTTAAAACAGATTACGTTGGCGCCAGTACAGAAATGTTTGATAGATTTCCAACGAAAATGAGACTATAAATGTTCAAGGTCGGTACGGGAGGGAAATCGAGGTAAAATACGAATTTGTACAGGTTTTTATTTGTTTGCAAAATCGCATTTAATTATTTAAAAAAAAAAGTCACATTCTGCTTCAGTGGCCAAATAGTCTAAGGCGTCAGTATAGCGTTAAGAGCGGCATGCTGATGATGAGGAAATCGGAGCTAGAATCTATGTCGTGTCTATTAAGGGCTTTTTTCCCCCCCCGCTAAATTTCGTTCCACTCTCTCTCTCTCTCTCTCCATGCAAAAGTGGATTACCTCTAAAATGATTCCTTTCCTCATCTTCCATTTCATTAGAATAAACTATAATATATCAGTTTAAATTAACAGAGAGCAAGACGCAGTGATAAAAGTAAGACAAAACAGATTTTTATAGAAAGTCTGTGATTGTAAAACTAGAAACTGTTGTTGCCATAGCGGCGAAAAAAAATTTATTAAAAATTTTGTTTTTACATTATTATACCATTTTATCAGTTATTAGACCCTTCCTCTTTCCCCCCCCCCCCCGCATTATTTTCAAAATAAAATATAGCCTGTGTTATTCGCTGATAATGTAGCTTTATATTGGTGAAAGAATTTTTAAAATCGGTCCAGTAGTTTTTGAGTTTATCCATTACAAACAAAAAAACAAATCTTTTCTCTTTATAATATTAGTGTAGATGCGAGGAGGCCTAATTTTACAGTAATCCCTAAGGAATTACTGTCGGAAAATTATGACAGCTTTTTAGGTAAATTTTGTATTCGATGAATAAAAATAGACGTATTATCAAAATGCCAACAATAGTGACTTTCATTCAATGTTCCTGGTCGAAAGGGGACTTCCTATAAATATCGGTATATTTATTATACACCTCAATGTTTTAAAGTTCATATTTCAGATTATTTTATTCAAAGAACGATAACATCAGATACAGTATCAATTTAACATATAAATTATATCAAGGTAATGACAACCATTCCAGTGGGCGTATAGCCAGAACAGTTAGTAAAACGCTATGCTAAAAAAAACTACAGCACTTGGCGGTTGAATGTGACACTAGCATAAGGTCAGCTCTAGACAATTTTTAATGTTAGCTTTAATATTTTATAACAGCCTCCATTCCCCTTTCCTCATACACACACATCATAAACACACACACATTATATATATATATATATATCAAACACACATATATCAAACACACACATATATCACAAACATTATGTATCGTATAAAGGGTATATTATAAAGAGCTTTCAAAGTTTGTTAACTAAAAGTATCATAAGCAAAATCTGGGGAAAAGGCCAAAAAGAAACATTTAAAGCCAACACCTTGAAAAAAAAATTGTGGACGTATATTTTAATTAAATTATACAATCGGTTAAAATATAAGTTAAGTCCGTACACAATTCCAGAACAATCGGTTTTGACCTGAGAGAGTAACAGACTAAAACTCATGTTGATACATTAGTAGAAAGTAATTAGGATCTAGGTAACTCAATCCCCGAGCCATTCCCTTCGCAAGTTTTCAATCCGCCACTGCGGAAAGTTTTCATCTCCCTACTATTTAATTAAATCAAACGATACAATTTACAAACAAAACTACACCTTCTCAATTTGAAAGTAGTGACTATGCCATCTGTATAGAACTAATACTAACTCAAGTAGAGATAACCATGTAGACAATTTTGTGGCATATCATTAAAACATGGAGGCTATTTAGCGAGATACGTACCAGGAAAGTTAACATTTAAAATTGTACAAGAGGGAGGGAGGGATGGGGTGGTATTTCATTGTTAAGAGCAAAATGGAGAGGGGGAGGTAAAGAGGGGGAGGGGAATGAAAATCACACAATTACAGTGTGATAAACGTTCAGCGTTGACAACCATTATTGAGATGGACTTTGTAAAATGGATACGAGGATGTTTAGGGCCAAAACGGGTCAAATTAGCTATTAGCCGAAACGAGCTGGGCGTGATAAACGTTCATCAACAATGTCGTAGATTAAAATTTATATACGTATATCTGGCAACACAACAAAACATACCATCACAGATAAGCTAGATTGATTTTTTATAATATATAAATATACAGAGAGAAATTTTTTTCGCGTACTCTCTGAAAAACTAAAAATATGAACATTGTTTTAGTATTATTATTATTATTATTAGCACCGCGTCTTACTACCCATTCGGGTTGTACGCACTTACGATAATGTGTGATGGTAGGGTGATTGTGAGATGAAATGGAGGACCTACAGTTTAACGTGGAATCCGAACCACGGTGGAGGCCTGGCATTCCTCACATTCACAAGATGTCTTGTCAGAGGTGAAGGAAGGGTTTGTTAATCAGATAAATCTGTGCCGGGACCGAGGATTGAACCCCGGCCGCCAGCACAGAAGTCTGACACCTTACCCCTAGACCACCAGGTCACCCTTGTTTTAGTAAAATTTATAAAATGTCAAATTTCCTTCTATCTTGAATATGACTGTATAAAAACTATCAAGGGAACTATCTATAAAGACAGAAGAGAACCTTTGAGAATCCTTCTATTCATTATGTCACAGAATAAACTACTTTTGTAAGAAGAACAGGAGATTTTTTTTTGTTGCAAACTTTATTACATAGATGCACTTTATCCTTTCTACCGTAGCTTTTAAAATCTCTTAATTAATATAAAAATAATGATTAATGATACTCCTTGTTTACTGAGGTAAGAAGGGGGGGAGAAAGAAGGATATGTTTTAAAAGGGGATAACGCTAATATGTTGGAAGTTTAGATGGCCGTAGTAAATTTTTTTTATTAAGACAGGTCAAGCCTCACATAAAGGCCGCTACATACGTACAGCTATACCGGATGTGTTAGGGCATCCACACGATACAGTTTTTCTTCTGCAGCTCACAGGTTTTTTTTTCTTTCTCGTTCAAGTTGTTATTTCACTGTCGGCTAGCAATGGCGTCAACAGACGATGTTTTGACGATAGTTGGCTTGTTGGTAGCGACAAAACAGTGTCAAAAACTTAAAAAAGTAAAACGAGAGATGTGGTGTAAAGATTGGTTGAACAGAGGAGAACGTAATTCACATGTGGACTTGTTAAATGAATTTAAATTTGCACCAGAAGATTTGTGTACGTGAATACTTTCATAAAGAAATAATTAAACTTATTTAATTAGTGAACGATGTGTCGGTGATAACAGCAACAACTGAACTGAGACGCCTGCGCAGTTGACTCCGACGCAGGTATATCGAATTAAATTAACTATTATTATTATTATTATTATTAGCACCACGTCTTACTACCCGTTCGGGTTATACGCACTCACGCTAATGTGTAATGGTAGGGTGATTGTGAGATTAAATGAAGTACCTACAGTTTAACGTGGAATCCGAACCATGGTGGAGGCCTGGCATTCCTCACATTCACAAGATGTCTTGTCAAAGGTGAAGGAAGGGTTTGGTTATCAGATAAATCTTTGCCGGGACCGAGGATTGAACCCCGGCCACCAGCATAGAAGTCTGACACCTTACCCCTAGACCACCAGGTCACCAATTAAATTAACTATTTGCCTGTGCAGGCCGAAATAACTGTTCAGTTATGTCATATACACGTTCAGTTATACCTGAGAGGCAAACCTCATAGGTATACCACCTGCCTGTAAGTGTGTAGCCGCCTTGCTTCTTCTCTAACTATGGGTCTTTTTTTTTTTAATAAACAAATATTCTTACGCTCCCTTACAATCATATTCGCTGGTAACATATACACTCCTTCACCTCTGACAAGACATCTTGTTAATGTGGGGAATGCCAGGCCTCCACCGTGGTTCGGATTCCACGTTAAACTGTAAGGTCCTTCATTTCATCTCACTATCACCCTGCCACCACACATTAGCGTAAGTGCGTATAATCCGAACGGGTAGTAAGACGCGGTGCTAATAATAATAATAATAACAATATTGATAACTTTTAAAACTGATGAAAAAAACCCTTATAAATATAATTTTAAATTGGATACTAATTACCAGTAATACCAGGGAGTGGAGGGGGTCCTACGTCTTGGTTCAGGTGATTCGTTAAACTGACGATCCAAATAATGAAGATTTGGATGATCAGCTTTATTCTGTATCTTATATTAATTATTTTAATAATCCTAATTTCATTGTGGTCAAGTAAAGATTGCAGAGAACCGCGTTTAGAATAGATTTATGGTTTGATTACAAGCAGGCGTCTAATATATCGGCAACAGTGGATATCATTGCCGAAGGGAAAGGCATGGTTCCTATTGGGAAACATTGTTGTCATTCTCTCATTTTAATGTGGTCATTCTCCCCCCCAATATAAGACAAGTTTCGCAACGCTGGTTAGTTGAGGTTGCCATTTGCTCCTTCTTATCCTAACATAACACCTCTAGACATAACTGAAAGCGAGGAGATTTGGCAACAGTTAAAGGAGAGAGAGCGAAGATAAAGCTTTTCTTCATAAAGACCTGCAGTTTCCTCAGCAGTGATATTGTGTGTAGATGACTGGGATATGGGCTCTTAAGTATTCTTACCTACCCCCTCCCCCTTTCTAGCCAGTAGCAAGGTGATGCAAGCAAAAAAGAGAGGGGGTACATAAGTGTGGTCGTGTTGATTAAAAATACTCAAAACATCGTTTTAAATTTTATAAAAATCTCTCTCCTCCAAACATTACTATCACAAACTATTGACAAAAGGAGAATCGTGTTTTTTAAGCTCTTGAGGGGTCCTAACCCCTAGATCTTTATACTTTACTTGCTACAACATTAAAAACCTAATGTAATGTATGGATAAACAATTAAAAAAAATCAGTCCAACCTAATGCTTTCTATAACGTAATATTCATCCGAACATCGAACAACTCTTTCTTTCAAGCAGACGAACGATTTCCTGACCTCGACAAGTCTTGATTTTGTAGAAGAAGCTGTGGCTTCACCCAAAATCGATTTGAAGGGCAAGGGGGGGCAGAGCGAGCTGGCAATGTACCAAAACCACTATGCCTACACATCCTCCCCCCTTATGGGTGATTATAGGGGCACTTATAATATTGTGTTTCACTGTACACCCTTTTTTAAATATCAAGTAATCGGTCTTGTCTTAAAATGTATACAGTAGAACCTCTTTTATCCGGACTAACAAGAACCAGGTATCATACGGATCAAATAAAATCCGGATAATCTAAGAATTATGGTAGTAATACATTAAAAACAACAACTAGAACTCATTTATTTTCACAATAACCTATCATAAAACACTTCAAACATGTTACAACTAGTACTCTGTGAAATACAACTGCAGCGGACATTTGTTATTATTATTATTATTATTATTATTATTATTATTATTATTATCACCGCGTCTTACTATCCGCTCGGGTTATACGCACTTACGCTAATGTGTAATGGTAGGGTGATTGTAAGATTAAATGGAGGACCTACAGTTTAACGTGGAGTCCGAACCACGGTGGAGGCCTGGCATTCCCCACATTCACAAGATGTCTTGTCAGAGGTGAAGGAAGGGTTTGGTAATCAGATAAATCTGTGCCGGGACCGAGGATTGAACCCCGGNTCGGGTTATACGCACTTACGCTAATGTGTAATGGTAGGGTGATTGTGAGATGAAATGGAGGACCTACAGTTTAACGTGGGATCCGAACCACGGTGGAGGCCTGGCATTCCCCACATTCACAAGATGTCTTGTCAGAGGTGAAGGAAGGGTTTGGTAATCAGATAAATCTGTGCCGGGACCGAGGATTGAACCCCGGCTGCCAGCATAGAAGTCTGACACCTTACCCCTAGACCGCCAGGTCACCTCATTTTTTAGTAGAAAATAGTTTTAGCTCTGACCAAATTACATCAAACTGTATAATACTGAATACAGTACTGTACTAATGCAGTACAGTATTGGTTCAGTGCAGTAACATCCTCACCCTACAAACATACATAGTATCTTAACTAATGTATTGGAAAGGAGGTATTTTTTTTTTAACAAAACATGAATAATTGTTCGCCCCTTAAAAATGTTAAAAATAATCAACTAATGTGAAGTTTCATTTCGGAGGAACCGGAAATTCAGATCAATGAGGGCTGGGTAAACGATGTTGACACTTTTTATTTCAGGATTTGATTAATTTTTTTTAGCACCGCGTCTTACTACCCGTTCGGGTTACACGCACTTACACTAATGTGTAATGGTAGGGTAATTGTGAGATGAAATGAAGGACCTACAGTTTTACGTGGGGTCCGAACCACGGTGGAGGCCTGGCATTCCACACATTTTACAAGTTGTAATTAATCCACGTCTTGTCAGAGGTGAAGGAAAGGTTTGGTATCAGATAAATCTGTGCCGGGACAGAGGATTGAACCCCGGACCCCCAGCACAGAAGTCCGACACCTTACCCCTAGACCCACCAGGTCATCCCATATTTGCGTAAAGAGAGAGTGGAAAACCATTTAGGAAAAAAAAATTTACACCCGAACGAGATTCGAACTACAATATCTTCGTTATCGCGAGTCTAGTCTACTGGGAGAGTAGCGCCTTAGACCATGCGCCCACCAAAGTGGGTGTTTACTAGAACTAATTACAGAATTTAGGTGGGGGTTGAGGGAATGTTTCACTTTCCTCCTCCCACCCCCACCCCCAGTGATTGGTCTAGTAGAGAGCAAGGGGGGGGGTCAGGGGGGGCAGAGCAAGGGGCACAAAGTGTGTTACTTTTTTTATTTTCAAGTTTCTCACCCCAAGCTCGCCTTATCTCCAGATTCTAATTTCATTTGGACGTAGAGATGTGGTAAGGGTTCGGATGGGTTA
>CABFOW010001054.1:62948-84421 GCA_902141385.1 Timema californicum
GGAATGGAGGCAGCAAATCATTTTCGTTAACAAGTTGATGAGAACATTTTTCAGGGTCCCCAGCTGCACACACACACACACACACACACACATGATTAACATACGCTTAGGTCACTTCAGTATAGCTATACACCAACCGGTTGAAAAAAAAAAGCCTGCATCGGACACGAGAGGTCAGAGATCATTTCCAAAATACAGCTCTGTGATTATTTGGCTATTAAATATTAAAGATGTAGGCTTTGTGTTTTTATATCCTTTATTCCCCTTAAAATAAACTCGGTTTCCTTTTTTTTGCTCTCTCATTACCAGTATTGGTTCAGACTTACTAGTATTTTTTTCTGTATTATTATTATTATTAGGTGTTCTGTCTTTCTACAGGTTCATTGTCTGGTCCAAATTGAGTCTTCCAGCACGTCTTATCAGCAACATCATCATCTTTTTTTCACTTTGAAGTCATAGTTACATCAGTTGCATTCTTCATGTTGCTAGTCCATTTCTTTCTTCCATTTTTCCTTTTATGACGTCACCAAATAAGCCATTTTCTCCTCGTGATGTAGCTTGTATAGTATAAATGGTCTAAATGATGGGGTAGATACACGGTGCACTCGAATTTAACTCAAAATAAGAATAAAATTTCATACCAACTTAAGTTGCTAAACTCGTCTTCCTTCTTTAAAATCTTAAATTTACCTTCTTTTTTTTTAAATTCACGGTAATCGAGCGAATCTTAAGCAATTTTTCTTGTAGCGAGTTTCATAGTTACAAGTTTGTTTATCTTATTAATCAAGATTTTTTTTTGTTAAGAGCAAAGGTTTAATCAATATTTCTTCATGCTATTTTACTTTTCATATATATATAAATATAAATATATATATATATTATTATTATTTGTGATATCAGCAATATATACAGAGCTTACCTAACTTCTACTTCCAAACTTCACTACCACATCCTATGTTTCAAAATTTGAATAAACATTCTTACAAACATAGGTTGCAAAACTCTTTCTATTTGAGGTAAAACAAGTATTGAGAAAAAATAATGTTTTAATAAATATTTATCAAAAAATTATTAGTAAAATAAATATATAAATATGTAAATATTTATATATTTATTTATTTTACTATTAATTTATATACATTATTTATATAAATATTTATATATATATTTATTTATTTTACTATTAATTTATATAAATATTTATTTAAATTATTTATAAAAATATTTATATATTTATTTATTTTACTATTAATTTTTTGATAAATATTTAATAAAACATTATTTTTTCTCGGTACTTGTTGTACCTCAAATAAAAAACGTTTCGCAACCTTTGTATGAATGTTTATTCGAATTTTGAATCATAGAATGTGTTAGTGAAGTTTGCAAGTAGAAGTTGGATACGCTCTGTATATATTGCTGATAACACAACTATATTATGAGGAAGTTCTCTATGTGCGTGGCTCCAAACTCCCATAAAACTAAACCCATTAAATCTACTATAAAAAAAACATAAGCAATAATATATATATAATAGCGCATTTCTGTTCAATATGGCCTGTTTCCAAAAAAATTCCCAGTTTGAATTCAGCCAAAGAACAGTAAACTCTTATGCATTAGTGCATGTATCTTGGCAAAATAAAACACAGACATTTCAAAGATACAAATTTCAAAATCATTTCCAAATAGCCAAATGAATTATCCAGGCGTAGCTTAGGTCTAGTTAATTTAATGACTTTTTCCGTTCAACATTCAATAATTACAGTTTTGCGCTCACTATTTCCAATTATAATTTTTAAAACTGAATACATAAATTAAAAATTAAATTAGTAATAATGAGCTGTTAATATTAGTGGGATTAAAACCATAACCATAACGGTGAGCAAGTGGGTTTATACGAAAAGCTCGTCTCGTCCAGTTTTACCACGATAGGGAGGTTGGGGTTTAAATTTCATCCAAGTTTTCTGAGAGAAATTCCTTATGTTTTTCCCACCCTCCTTTCATGAAATTTGACTATCAATATTATAAAACCTTCCTCCATCTTTACTCCATTAGTTAGTCCAGTAATACGGCAAGTTGGACGGGTAGTAATAGGTGATACTAATACACACAAAATAACAATGGCTTCACAATTACATTGTGTAACAAGTTTTTCAATATTCTATGAATATTTCCTTCGTATCATTTAACTACTTCCTAAAATATTTATTTTATATATACTATCCCGTATGTAGGTTAGTGAACACCCAGAATTCTCATCTTAAAATGTATCATAGCTTTAATTACAATAAAATACAACTCTTTCTGAAAAATCAGACTAGTTTATCTATAAGGTGCTGTCAAGTCCCACAACTTAACGGAAGAGAAAATAGCGAGGGGGTGGGGGTTGGCGAAGTAGGTCAACTTCTTCCACTACAACTCAAGGAAACGAATAAAGTCAGAGTGCAGTAGTCTGATATATTATTATTATTATTATTATTATTAACACCGCGTCTTACTACCCGTTCGGGTTATACGCACTTACGCTAATGTGTAATGGTAGGGTGATTGTGAGATGAAATGGAGGACCTACAGTTTAACGTGGAATCCGAACCACTGTGGAGGCCAGGCATTCCCCACATTCACAATATGTCTTGTCAGAGGTGAAGGAAGGGTTTGGTAATCAGATAAATCTGTGCCGGGACCGAGGATTGAACCCCGACCGCCAGCACAGAAGTCTGACACCTTACCCCTAGACCGCCAGGTCACCGACTTTAAATTTTAAACCAAATTGTTGGTTAGATTAACCAAAATTCAAATTTTGAAAAGTAAATTATTTGTAAACCACCCTTTTATATGTAAAAATAAAAACGTATTCTTGTTTATCATGAATAATATTATTCCCAAATTCTCTTTTGAAATCAATCTTTAAGGTCAATTTCCAACACTTTCTAATAATTTGTTGTAAGTAAACTACCATCATATTAATTTATTTTAGATAAATAAAGATTTATTACTAAACAAATCAATAAAGTGATTTTATTACCTATTCAAATTAAAACATAAATTTTATTAGTTAATTGCACATTCCCATACCTGCCTCTCCAAAAATTATTAATATTATTAGCACCGCGTCTTACTACCCGTTCGGGTTGTACACACTTACGCTAATGTGTAATGGTAGGGTGATTGTGAGATGAAATGGAGGACCTACAGTTTAACGTGGAATCCGAACCACGGTGGAGACCTGGCATTCCCCACATTCACAAGATGTCTTGTCAGAGGTGAAGGAAGGGTTTGGTAATCAGATAAATCTGTGCCGGGACCGAGGATTGAACCCCGACCGCCAGCACAGAAGTCTGACACCTTACCCCTAGACCGCCAGGTCACCGACTTTAAATTTTAAACCAAATTGTTGGTTAGATTAACCAAAATTCAAATTTTGAAAAGTAAATTATTTGTAAACCACCCTTTTATATGTAAAAATAAAAACGTATTCTTGTTTATCATGAATAATATTATTCCCAAATTCTCTTTTGAAATCAATCTTTAAGGTCAATTTCCAACACTTTCTAATAATTTGTTGTAAGTAAACTACCATCATATTAATTTATTTTAGATAAATAAAGATTTATTACTAAACAAATCAATAAAGTGATTTTATTACCTATTCAAATTAAAACATAAATTTTATTAGTTAATTGCACATTCCCATACCTGCCTCTCCAAAAATTATTAATATTATTATCACCGCGTCTTACTACCCGTTCGGGTTGTACACACTTACGCTAATGTGTAATGGTAGGGTGATTGTGAGATGAAATGGAGGACCTACAGTTTAACGTGGGATCCGAACCACGGTGGAGACCTGGCAATCTTCACATTCACAAGATGTCTTGTCAGAGGTGAACAAAACAAATATACAGCTTTATTTGTCATGTTCATTTCAAACACTACCCATGTATATTCTAAGATATATAGTTATAGCCATTTTCTAAATAATTCGATTTTTCAAAAATCCCTCCTTAGTAAAAGATCCTTTATTGAATTTTTAACCAAAACAAAATATATTGGCTTGTTTGTAATGTAAATATGCCCATTTGTAATCAAATCTTTAGGGCTAGTTTTAAAATATTTCAATACTTTGAAAAATCAAAAAATCAGTAAATTTCTCTTAATCGTATTTTTGCCAAAAACCGACTATATGGTTCTATTTGTCATGATAAACAAATAAAATATATGCATTTTTAACAAAATACTTAAAATCATTTTCGAAAAATTTGTAATTTAAAAAAAATAATTCATTAGTAAGCTACCCTTAAGTGAAGGGCTAAGGTTAAAAAAAATTGTTGTGTAGCTTTGTAATATCCTTATCTCAAGTTAGAATAAAATCTATCAAACCATTTTGTAACAGTGGTCAGGGATAGAGAGACAGGAAAAATTCACTTTTTTTTAGGTTCGTGTTCATATAAAACGTAAAAATTTCTCATAATTTCGAGATAGATTTTTTTTTTACGATCCCAATATTTTCTCTTGATATTAGAAAGTAAAAATATATAAAAATTTACCCAACAAAACTAATGTCTCTTGGTGACAAGCCTTTTTACTAGCTATATTGTGTTAATAAATCATAGAAGGGAGACGTGACGTGTTAATTTACATAAATACACAGTAAACAAGCTACAGCAGGTCGTGAATAGAAAGGGAAAAAAACACTTTTTGGAAGGTGTGAATTCCGGATATTATCATGATTTATAATAAAATATTATAGCTGCATTTCCCACTTCGGTGTCGGCATGGTCTAAGGAATCATTCTCGCATTAAACTGAATCACCGATTATGGAGAGATCGAAGTTCGATTCGTGGTTGGGTGTAATGAGGGTGGTTTTTCTTAGCGATTTTCTACTCTCTCACTCACTCTCTCGCTCTCTCTCTCTCTCTATCCCTCCACGAAGATGTGAGCACATTTCCTCCTAATTTAACACTCCTCGACCTTAACACGTTAGCGTATAACCAATAAAGGTAGTAATACGGGTGTTAAAAGACAAATATAATATAAAAATACATAGTATAATTCGAGAAACTTAAATTATCTTTAATAATTCTAATAAATATAACAATAACATTACAAGTTAATGAAAATACAAATAACAATTCTATTTCTTGTATGTAAGAAGTTTTGATTAGTATCTTTAAATTATTATTATTACTATTATTATTATCATCAACACAGCGTCTTACTACCCGTTCGGGTTGTACGCACTTACGCTAATGTGTAATGGTAGGGTGATTGTAAGATGAAATGGAGGACCTAAAATGGAGGACCTACAGTTTAACGTGGGATCCGAACCACGGTGGAGGCCTGGAATTCCACACATTCACAAGTTGTGATTAATATACGTCTTGTCAGAGGTGAAGGAAGGGTTTGGCAATCAAATAAATCTGTGCCGGGACCGAGGATTGAACCCCGAACCCCCAGCACAGAAGTCCAACACCTTACCCCGAGAAAACCAGGCCACCTTATTATTTTTAAAATGGATAAAAACATCCAGTGGTTAAATGAACTTGAGAAATATGAGATTAACACCTTTCCAAAATTAAGGGTGTTAAAATTTAAAGGTAACTTTTTTTTTACATACTAAGCTAATTCAAGGTGAAATTTGAAAGATACTAAGAAAAGTCGAAGATATCTGAAAGATGAATTGAGTGTAACTTTCAATTGGTTAATTTATAAATTCAACAAGACATCATAAAATTTAATGTTTTAAAAATAAAAACTTGTGCAGTAAAATGTGCGGGTGTATTGGAATAAGAGTGGGTGTTCGACCCTTCACTTCGGTGTTGACTCTTCAAAAAACCGTAATACGCAGACAAGAAAGATTACTTTCTTTTGTATCTTCTTTCCCCTCTTACACACTCCTCGATAAAGCTATTTTTTTTGCCAGCGATCATATCCTCTGTTATAAAATCGATGACACACACAAAACATGTATGAGCGTTCAACTTACAGGAACCTCAAAGGTTATTCGAATATCTGTGTGTGTGAGTATGTGTGTATGTGAGTGTGTGTATGGTTGCGATACAGAGGAGAATGACATATGCTGACAGAATTGACATTCATCCAACATGATGGCCTTAGGCTCAGGTTTCCAAGCAAAACATTTTCTAACCATACACTAGGTAACGTTAAATTAAATAGCTTTGATATTCTATACAGCTTTTTTTAAAAAAAGTTTCCATTGATGGGATATTTTGTAGTACATTTTTTTGATAGGATCAATTTTTTTTTTAGGTTTATACAACATGGTGCTTTGAATTTCAATTCAGCCATGAACGGTACATAATTTAAATAAATGGAATCTCGGTGAGCCCTGTAAAATGAAAAGTAATTTTTTTTAACATTCCTGATGATATAGTTAGGTGGTTTAATTAACCATGGTAAACAGAGAGGAAAATAAATTTTCCGCAAAACATCTAAAAAATAAATAGTCTGATCTTGAATCAGTTTTTGTGGTTAAATACACTTATTGAGGCATTTATCTACAATAATAAAACGAAGTGTGTGTTTGTGTGTGTGCGATGCCCAGCCATGCCACAGAGATCTGAAATGTCTAACATAGGTAGACGGAAGGGGGTGAAAATGCACCTCAAAGCCGGATTTTCAAAATTTTAACTAACTTTTTAATTAAGATATTTAAAAAAAAAAATTTGAAGAAAATATTTTTTTATCTGGTTTAAAATTACGTTTCAGAGATACAAGCTCCATGAGGGCGGGGGCTAGGGGGGCTTATATCATTCTTATACCACAGTGTGTCATGAGCAATACCATGCGCGATTGCTAGTTTTCTATTATGCAGAGAAAATACAAATATCGGGTAATATCAATTAATTATTAGAGCCCTAAAAATTATATATTCTAATTTTTATAGGAACGTTACTAGAGATATTTACACATACCCATACGTCAAATCATGTGATACGTAGCTAACACATTTGATATATATATATATATATATGTAATAAAAACATAATTTACATAGTAGAATACTATAAATTGTTGACCGCTATAGATGTGTTAATATTTTAGAAAAGATCTTCCAACCAAATTCCTACTGCAGCCATATCAGATTCATAAGGCAGCAAATAGTTAAGCCATGTGCGTGTTTAGTTAGACCCATCTCCACTCTACCCCAACCATTAACTCTTTACAACTTTAACTCTTTTGATGGCTCATAATCTATTCGAAGAAAATGTTAATTGTATCACCAATAAAACAATTTTATTTTTGTTTGTAATGTACTAGTTTAATTTGTTGCTTAGTTAGTATATTATTATTATTATTATTAGCACCGCGTCTTACTACCCGTTCGGGTTATACGCACTTACGCTAATGTGTAATGTTAGGGTGATTGCGAGATGAAATGGAGGACCTACAGTTTAACGTGGAATCCAAACCACGGTGGAGGCCTGGCATTCCTCACATTCACAAGATGTATTGTCAGAGGTGAAGGAAGGGTTTGGTAATCAGATAAATCTGTGCCGGGACCTGGGATTGAACCCCGGCCGCCAACTCAGAAGTCCGACACCTTACCCCTAGACCGCCAGGTCACCTATTAGTTATTATAGAATCGTATAGAATTCATACTATGACTTGAAATGTATTATTAATATTTGTTCTGTATAGCGACAGCTACATTCCTTTTGTCAGTGAACTTAGACCTCTGATGCACCCTATCCTCTGCCTCCTCCTTCTTCCTAAGCTCCTCTTTCTCTCAATCTTTCCTTCTATTACGTCGTGCAGAAGACAGTTCCTCCTAAGGACGTGTCGGATCCAGTTTAGTTTGTAGCGAAGAATCACATCCAAAATGGTTCTCTTCTCACCCATTTCTTCATTTGTCGTGCTGTCTACCCATCTGATCTTCTCAAGTCTTCTCCAGAAACCACATTTCGAAGCTCTCATTTACATATTCCTAAGACTCAAAAAGTTTATGTTCCATACTGTTATGCTTCAAATGTAGCATCAGTTTCTACCTCTGTTCCAAACTCAACTTGCTGATCAACTTATAAATAGAAAAAAAATCAAGATTAATCCACACTAATGGACGCTTGAGTGTTCCGCACATTTTCGTTAATGTTGACAATTTTCACCGTAGGTGATTACCAGGTGGTACTCCTGTCGTGCTATCATCCCGTTTCCAGACAAAGCACCTACATTCTCGGGGAAAGACATAACGGAACGGGAATGGGCGGATAGTATGTGCCCCCAAACACTTTCACAACTTGTCCAATCTGCTCCACGCGGGAGTGTTCAATCCTGTTTGGAATCCCGTACGTGATTGGGGGAATAACGGCCCGGCCTTCACTCACGTGCGGGGGAAACTACCCTGACCTAGAAGCCACACACGTTTGGGATTGTTTTAACCATTTGGTTAATCACGACGACTAAAACGGAAGAAAGTGAAAATCAAATGAGGCTTGATTCTGTTCGGGACTACCCGTTCATGATGGTTGTGTCGTGATTGACACATACAAAGTAGTGATTTCACGGTGCAGTTTTAATTAAGCGCGGTAAAAACTGCCAACAATCCCTGAAATGTATGATTTTTAAAAATTGTGCTCCTTGAGGCCTGGGGCTACGTCATAGCTATCTCATGCGCCACGCCGTGAGGAAATTTTATAAAATTCGTTATTGGTGTTTCAAAATATAAAATATCATCAGTGATTAGGATTACAATTTTTTTTAACTACTCCCCGTCCCCTACAAAATAGACATCTGCCAGTATCAACGACTGCTCTTTTAAAATAACAATAGCATTTTCAACAAATTATATTTTGAAAAACAAAATTTCAAAAGGAATAAATTACAAAGTTTTGGATCAAACTATAAATGGAACCTTCACCTCTGGCAAGACATCTTGTGAGTGTGGAGAATGCCAGGCCTCCACCGTGGTTCGGATTCCACGTTAAACTGTAGGTCCTCCATTTCATCTCACAATCACCCTACATTACACATTAGCGTAAGTGCGTATAACCCGAACGGGTAGTAAGACGCGGTGCTAATAATAATAATAATAATAATAATATAATTGGAACTATTTTAAATAAGGAATCCACCTTGTTAGTTTTATATGCCTTTCACGACAAATCTTTGAGGATTTTTGTTTTAGTACTATTTTAATTTACATACATTAAAAATATATGATCTGCGCTTGCAAGTGATAACCACATCTCAAACCTTGAAGCACTTCACCTATGCTACAAATAAATACAACGTGCTAAGACATTGCATCAAACTTTGGCAGGCTATTCCTTGGGTGAAAATAGAATAATTCACATCAGCAACCTAGGGTCCATCTTAAATAATTAAGGGCGGTATTCACCCCTAAATATAGACCTAAAAAGGACTGTTGTGTGAAATATTATGAAAACTACTTAGGGTATTACAACGAATCTTTGTATACTTCTTATTGAAACCTTGATCATTAATAAACTAAATGTGATGTTATCGTTACCAACCCCCATTATGTAAAAAGGGGGGAGGGGTGTTGTAACACATTTTTCTGCAATAAAATATTACAGAGTAAGTATTACTAATTTTGACTTAAGATTACAAAACATGAAGTAAAAATTAACAAATAAGGTGTCTTGGAGAAACTGATCTAGCTTTCCTCGTTCACGAGATAATCATGCAAGTTTGATTTCAAAGACAAGTGTTAATTCTGGCCAGGTAGGGAGCCTATATGTCTGTTACGTGGCAATTACGCTCTCCTTACCTTAATACGTTAAACTTCTTTCTGTGGGGTTTTTTCAAAGCTTTGGTGTACGAGACAACCATTGAATCCGAGGACGACCTGTTAGCCAGGATAGGTGTTGCATGTGATAATGTTCAGGAAACACCATTTGTTTTCGAAAGATTACGCCAGTCATTGATATACCACCTCAGGTGACCTGGTGGTGTAAGGGTAAGGTGTTGGTCTTCTGTGTTGGGGGTCCGGGGTTCAATCCTTGGTCCCGGCACACATTTATCTGATTACCAAACCCTTCCTTCGCCTCTGACAAGTCATCTTGTTAATGTGAGGAATGCAAGACCTCCACCATGGTTCGGATTCCACGTTAAACTGTAGGTCCTCCATTTCATCTCACAATCACCCTACCATTACACATTAGACGTAAGTGCGAATAATCCGAACGGGTAGTAAGACGTGGTGCTAATAATAATAATAATGATATACCACCTCAATTATTGCAATGACGTTAGGGGACGCCATTTTGAACACTTGTTATGAATCTAATTTTGAAGCTAGGAACTTAAACATACAAGAACTACAATTAGTATTTCTTAATTTAGCTTTCAATACTCCATTGAGTGTGATGATTAAAATCCCACCCAAGTGTGAACTGTTGTAAGCATAACTTACTAATGTGATAAACAGAAACACATCGGAACTTATGAAGAAGGAAAAGTATCCGAGTTTCTCCATCATTACTTACAAACCAGCCCGGTTTAGCAAATGTACGTGATACATAGTCACACGTGCCGGTAAAAATGGTTAAACATCTGCAGTGCGAAGGAACACTGAGATTCTGGTTGCCTACCTGGCAGGCATTTACACTTGGCTCTGATCTCAAACTTGTGTGATTATCTCAGAAACGGGGAAAGCTAGACAGTTTCTACAAGATACCTTTTTTTGTTAATTTCTAATCCTTGTTTTGTAATATTAAGTCAAAATCAGTAATACTTACTCTGACATATTTTATAGCAGAAAAAATTGTTACAACCCTCCCTTTTTTACATGATGGGGGTGGGTAACGGTAACAGCACATTCAACTTATTAATTATCAAGGTTTCAATAATTAGTATACAAAGATTCGTTGTAATACCTTAATAAGTTTTCATACTATTTCACACAATAGTCGTTTTTAGCTCTATCTTTAGGGGTGAATACTACCCTTATTATTTAAAATGGACCCTAGGTTGAGGATGTGAATTTTTCTATTTTCACCCAAGGAATAGCCTGCCAAAGTTTGATGCAATGTTTTAGATACACGTTGTATATATACACCGATTTAAATATTATATTTGGCAAGTGGATTTTTTTGCAACCCGCTAAGGTTCTACTCCCACATAGACTTTACCGCCGATGGGGGAGAAATCCAGATTTAAATTCCGGTCGGATACGCTAAGGGTGGATTTTAGAAATGGTTTTCCACTTTGCCGTCACCAAAATGCGGGTACACTCCTTCTAAGTAAAACCTTCCTAATTCCTAAAAACCACTAGAGTATTTAGTACATAAGCGTACAACCCGAACGGGTGGTAATACGCGATGCTAAGAAAATAAACCTTTGCCCAAGTAAGTAGATATGAAAAATATTGTTTTAATATTTATTCAAGTAGCAACTTATAAGAGAATTGTAAAATTTTACCGTCATCATTAAATTCTTTATAAAATTATGTAGTGTAAGTAATCTTAAAACGACTCCACATGTATTTTTTTCTGGTGAAAGGTTTACCTCAGTTTTAAAAGTTTGGGGATGCCCTCGAATTAAGTGTACCAACCTTGCTGAAGACAGAATCGTCAAGGATGGAGAGACCAAGGATCGAATCTCAGCCAGGTGCATTGGAAGAATTTATACATGTGATTAATCAACGCATTTTGCATATCCTTTATCTATGCTAATTGAGTAGCTCTTAAAAAAACTCAGTCCTTTTATAGTAATTCAAAAAAATGAGACTTCCTTGCTCGATATATATTTTTTAAATTTAGCTTTCCTGTCTTACTACACATCCGGGTTACAAAACATATGTTTGCTAATGTGTTTAGGATAAGGTACAATGTATATGTAGCTGACACAAATTTACGTGGCCAAAAAGTGGAAAACGGTTTAAAAATAAACCCCATCCCAATACACCCAACTGGGATTTGAACCCCAATCTCCCCATCATAGGCAGTCCAGTCTAATGTGAGAGTGACACCTTATACTATGCGGCCACCGAAGAGAGTAAACTGAAGTAAAATGCTTTAAAATTTGAAGAATAGATATTCGTTTTTTTTGTGAAAAGAGTCTATTAGACTTAGATGTGATAGTGACAAGATATGAACTCACGACATCCGGTGAGAGAGTCAACCTGTCCTGAACATGCGAGCTTCCTCTTTCCTTGTGTTAAATCTATACCTCACCCCTCCATCCCTCTTAAGCTCCTCACCCCCCACACCTTTCTAGGAAAAAAAACGATCAGAACGGGAAATTTCTTAATGCACCTAGTATAGCAGTGAGTCTGGGAAAGTGTGGTCTAGTCAACATCGGTGGGGAGTCCCCGTTACCCCCCCCCTCTCCTCCACTCTTTACCACCCACTGAATCACCCCTCCTTAAGCGTGACGCCAAGTTTGAGGGAGTCACAAAAAAACCTCCTTTATGGTTCTTCGTGCTAAGGTTTTAGCGTTCCCTCCCCTATATCAACCACAATCGCACGTTGAATGTAGTGATAGAACCGTATAAAACTGTTTCTTTTTTATAGATAATGCTCTTTTTTTTTTAATATATACTATTCATGAGCTGGACCTTTCGCCTATATCCCCTTTGAGCAATAAAAGTTCACATTAAGAGGGAGGGTAAACGTCGTGAAAGGTTTCCAGGAATTGGCTTGGTAAGGTAAAAGAGTGGTAAACACGATTTAAGGGCAATATTTATATATATATATATTTTTTATATATATATTTTCAAAATAGATAAAATATTGCTTCAGTAGAAAAATAAGCGCTTAGTTTTCTTCACATGGGGATATTAACGTTAGTTGAATATCTGTCAACTGTGTCCTGGAATTTAATATTATTATTATTATTATTATTATTATTATTAGCACCGCGTCTTACTACCCGTTCGGGTTATACGCACTTACGCTAATGTGTAATGGTAAAGTGATTGTGAGATGAAATGGAGGACCTACAGTTCAACGTGGGATCCGAACCACGGTGGAGGCCTGGCATTCCACACATTCACAAGTTGTGATTAATACACGTCTTGTCAGAGGTGAAGGAAGGGTTTGGTAATCAGATAAATATGTGCCGGGACCTAGGATTGAACCCCGGAACCCCAACACAGAAATCCGACACCTTACCACTATAACACCAGGTCTGGAATTTAATAAAACTGTCTATATTCATTTAAAAAGTTTATCATAAATATATACTTGTTAAGAAGCGCATGATTTAATTATTATTATTTTTAGCTAAAATACTAATATGTCGTGGAGGCTACCTCAACTTGACAATTACTATAAAATACACCGGAATAGTAACTTGACTTTTACGACAAAGTGATGTTGAAATATTAGCGGCCAAACCAATATTTGTAAATCGATTTGTTTTGCTTTTAGTTTGGGGCTGGAGGGAGCAAGAGAAAAGGTTGGTATTTTTCGCATTTTTATATCAAAACAATTTTTGGTTAAAATAAATAAAATATTACTCTGATATAAAAAAAAATCGTTAAATTTTCGTCAGAAGGTGATGATATTAAACGTTGTTGAATATCTGTCATTAACATAGCGGCATTAGATGATTAACTTTTTTAATCAAGAGAAAAAGTTATCACTAAATTCCAGGACAACCTTGACAATTATTCAAGAAATTTAAATTCTATGTTTGTACTGGAGAAATATTTTATTTATTTTTGCTATAAAAACTCCAAAAATACTGTCTTTTTCTTGCAAATCCTTCCGTCCCACCTTAATGTACTAATTTAGATTCAGTGTAGATCTGTAAACTTAAGAAAAACAATCTGAAATAAATAAGTTACTAAAATCCTCCTCCTACCAAAAATTTACATTTTATCTAAAAAACAACTTAGCAAATGGAAAAGTAGGATAATTTGTTAGGTTTTACGTTTTTCAATCTTATAAAGACAAATCTTTGGATACAGATCGGATCTGAACAAGTAATTAAAAACAAACGTTATCTCGTCATTTCCCCCTCCTTCACCAATTCTAACTAATTAACGTCCGTTATGTTGCGAAAGGAATAACATTATCAGTACTCCAGAGTGGAGGGAATTAATTGGATTCCACGGGACTTTTTTTTTTGGTCACTCAACCCACCCCCCACCCCATCTCTTTTCCAATCCACACTTAATTTAACCAACTCATTAGCAAAGACAAACTAAGAGAAATTACGCCTATTTCAAAGTGTTTAAAAGATAAACAGTAAAAGATAATAAAACTAAAAAAAGAGGCACAGTTCTGTATCCAAATTCAAAATTAATGAATACACAATATTATCGAATTATTTAATAACGTTTATATACGCTACCCTTGATTCAATTATTTCCAGTCATCTTAAATCGAAAAATTATTTTCCATTTCAAGTTTAATATAATATATTTGGTCATATTTACTATTTGTAAAAAAAAAATATTTTTATTACAGTAGTATATATTTTAGCACCACTTCTTACTACCCATTCAGTTTATACGCTCAAGCATTAATGGGTTAGGAATTGGGAAGGTTGAATTGAGAGGAAGTGAACCCGCATTTGCGTGGAGTGAGAGTGGGAAACAATTTAGGGAAACAACCCAAATTTCATCTGAGCGAGATTCGAACCTCGATCTCCCCGTCATCGGCTGTCTGGCTCAAGATTAAACTAGCGCTTTAGATAACTACGCCACCGAGTTGGGTTTCTGTTAACACACATGTGTACTAATTACGCTAATGTGTTAGGGATTATGGTTGGATTTAGAGGAAGTGTTCCCGCATTTGATTGGTGAGAGCGAGAGAGAGAGTGTGGAAATTATTTAGAGAAAGCCACCCTCTGTACATATGACTGAGATTCTAACCCCAACATCCTCGTCATTGGCAGTTCAGTCTATTGCGGAAGTAACGCCTTAGACCATTCGGTCATCTAAGGGGGCTCAAACATATTCATTCACGTTTAACATTGATAACATTTTGATACATTATTAGTGTTAAATTATAGGTATTGGTAATATCTATGAAAAATGGAAGCTGCGCGACACCTTAGATCAGTTGGTAGCATGACTGTCTGTTGACCGATATAAGAGCCCCGGCTTCGATTCCTGACAGGGCCGAAAAAAAATCATTGGTGAAATGTGAGTTTCTCCTTTCACAGTGATAAATTAACGTCCGGGGACTGGATGTTGTGTCTGTTCTACATTTAAGTTTGTCATGCGCTGATATAATCATTCGGTTCAGAAAGTACACGACTACACGTTAAATACCTCAACAAATCAAAATCCAATGAGTTAACCTAATAACACGTTAGATTAGATCTATTAGATTCTTATAGCTGTCAGATATTTCAAAAAGTATTATTATTATTATTATTATTATTAGCACCGCGTCTTACTACCCGTTCGGGTTATACGCACTTACGCTAATGTGTAATGGTAGGATGATTGTGAGATTAAATGGAGTACCTACAGTTTAACGTGGAATCCGAACCACGGTAGAGGCCTGGCATTCCCCACATTCACAAGATGTCTTGTCAGAGGTGAAGGAAGGGTTTGGTAATCAGCTAAATCTGTGCCGGGACCTAGGATTGAACCCCGGACCCTCAGCACAGACGTCTGACACCTTTCCTCCAGACCACCAGGTCACCTATTCAAAAAGTAGAATCAAAAAAGGGGTATATTTAATATTCCTGTACCACTTGTGTGAGTAGTCTCACAAAGCAACCTTAATTGATTGATCTTTTTAGCTTAACATGAGCAATTTTATCTCTGCGCAATACTATCCCGCCACTTTTAACATGCTCTTCCTCATTCCGGACAAATTAGTTACTCATAAAAAAAAGATTGATTTCTCAACTTAGTAGAATAAGACCATAACGGTTCCACAGCCGATCAATACCGGAATAACCTCGCGCACATTAATCTATGTGAACGCAACCATAGGTAGCATTATCGTTCGTCGTTAATTATCATCATCTTTAGACGTTTCCACCTCTTCGGGGTCGTCTGGCGCGTCTTCTTCCATTTCTGTCAATCTATCCAAACTTTTCCCTCGGCCATGCGTCTCTCCATTCCGCTTCCGTGTCCTTTTGCGTTTGGTCCATCCATCTTGTCCGCGGTCTTCCAATAGGTCTTCTTGATTACCCTATCTAATAATATATACAACACTAGAAGTATTTCTGTTACTCAATCACGCCAAAAATACTACAACGATTGGGTTGAAATTTCCTCATGGACATACTAACGTTAGGTTGGCATTTAGGCTAATTAAAATTCAGATCCGCCGTTTTTGACCCAATATGGCGGCTCCAAAATTCTATTTTTTGGGCTATTTTTCCCCCCTCACAGCAGTTTTATTCTTTCACGTAAAAACCACTCCATTTACTTATGTTGGAATTTCGCATTGCCATAAATTGGATGTCTGGTTAACAAGATATAAGCTACAGTAACCCCGTAGCTTCTTAAGTGTTGACTGACAGCTCACAGCTGACTTCTGACAGTCAACATTTAGGTATATACCTAAGTTTTGTCCGTCAGAAATGACAGCTGCTAAACACATGTTTTCACAGATCATATGGTTTGGCGTAGGGATACATAATTTGGTCTGGTAACTTTTCAAAGCCTTTTGCTGTCATCTGTGAGCGGTCAGCCAGCACCAAATAAGCCATGGGGCTAATGTAATTAGAATTTTTGAACCCTATTTTGTTTCAAGATGTCGGCTACAAAGCACAAGTTTCTGGCTTTTATCTCAGATTAAACTCATCTGATTTTCATTTACCAAACTACAAAATGTTCTTTAATATCTATTCGTATTATAAAATAACATTCCTTGCCAATAACGGTTATTTAAATCATTTATAGTAAATTTTCAAATTATGAACAATTCTTAGTTGAGTTCATATTTATCTGGTTTTATCTACGCCTGTTATTGTCGTTCATTTGTTTTGTTTTAAATTGTCAATTTACGAAAACCTGTTAGGTGAGATAAACATATCTTTAGTTTTAATTTTGCTTGGCCATTTTCCGCGTTATTGAGACCATAACGGCTGCCAACAATGCCCTAGTTACTGTCAATGCTATAATGGTTTGGATTGGCATTTGACAGGCATATATCCTTCCAACGCGTGACAAGGGATATCAACTTAAACTCTATATCAATATCTAATCAACCTCTAGCACCATTTAAAACTGAATATATCCAAATAAATAATAATTTACTTGATTTTATTGACAGGTGCTAGTTTTATTAAGATGAGTGTGTTAGTAGCGTGGAATAAATGCATTGTTTTGGTGGTGGGTTTATTTGGGGGGGGGGCAAGGGGGGTCAAAATAAATATGCCATTCCCTCAGTAATAATAGTTTTTATGTAAACATCTTTAGAAAAAAGATATATCCATGATCTAATATTACTGTTTGTTTAATTTAGTCGTTTTACTTTTTCTACCTTGAAATCTTATTTTACACTGTCCCATCATGACGAAGCTAGGTTCGTAGTGTAATCCGCCAATGGAGGGATTGCTACCTTTCAGGGAACACGGTAGTGTATATGCTTGCATTTTTTTTTAATTGAAAAAAATGGAAAAGTTTCTGGAAAAAAATGTTTTCACAATAAAGTATATTTGTTAGAAAAGAGTTTCCTCAATTCTTTAGTGATCAGTATTACATTAAAAGTATAAGAGGTGAGTTTTTTTTTTGACTGGTCACTATATTTCACTCGTCTGGATCAGTCCCGTAATGAAATGAGTGAATATCCGTGTTTCTCATCTCCTCCCCCCCCTTCTCTTCACCCCTGCTACCACTATTATATGGGAGGGGGGGGGGAGAGCTTTATCTGAATAACAATCGTTTAACCTCTTTACCAGTCGTGTTTCTGTCACTTACACCCAGAGTCGTTCTCTGGGGCTGTCATGTCTTAAAACAAGACTTGTGTTTTCCAACCTTGGCGTGGTTTTTCGAGGGAGAAAACCTCCCCTTCCGCCAGAGCAGTCTGCCACACGAGACAGTGTTGCCAAATTAAACTTTAATCTCCCGATGGAGTTATTTGTGGATATAATAATCATATGACGGGTAGTGAGATATGCTCAAGTCTTTCAAACGTTTGATATATACTTTACACGGTTAGTGTTCTTCATTTTGTATTAATCTAATAGTGAAGTAGATAAACTGATATAATATGGTCAAAAAATTATAGTTATATTTGTAGCAATTATTTAAAAATATTTTACTGTATTATTATTGTTAATTTATATGCATTCATTAATTTTTAAATTATTTATTTTATATGTTCAACGTACCCTTTATGAACCGACATATTATATCGGCATACGAGAATTTTTACGAGCAAGATCGAAAGGGCAAACCAATTTTACCTACCAGGCTTTTTTTAAATGCCACAATAGACACGTGACTGACGGCTGTAATTCCCCTCCGACTTTTATCGGTCGAGACAAATCCGTTGACCCCTGGTTGGATTTGAACCCACGAACATCAGGTCCTGAGGCCAGCAGTTTACCCAAAGACCACCAAGGATGATCGAGCTAAAGAAGAATCATAGTAATTTTTATAGATGTCAATTAAGCTTAATAAAATCTATATATGTAAAAAAAATGGAGCGATTCATTTGAAAATGGTTATTGGAGCTCTACATAACCAATTATGAGTATTTTAAAATTAAATCTTATAAACCAAGAATATCCGGATTTTTTTTAAAAAAAATGGTAAAATGGGAATTTTTAATTTGAGATTAAAGCTAAAATTGCAATACATATCTACTTAAATTGATTGAGTTACCAATTTATATTTCTAAAATATTCTGTCTTTGCAAAATAGACGCGTCATACTTGAACGAAATATCTAGTATGTATTTGTAACGGTTTAGAATATTAATTAGCATTAATCTTAATTTTAGCTATAAAATTAGGAAAGTCAATTTATTTTAAGCATTTGTTAAACAAAATTTAAAGTATATTTAAGTTTATTTTACTTTATAAGTGACCTTAGCACTAAGTTGAAAAATATAATTGAATATTTAAAAAAATATAAGTTTGTTTTAGTTCAAATCCAGCGAAAAATATGAGAATTTTGATCAATTCTTGAGATTATTTTAGAAAATACACGATTTTTTTATTCAAACCTAGTGAAAAATTATATATATTATCTTTGACAATTATTGCAGAAATAATTAAACAAGAAAATATAGTTATTTTAATTTTGAATTTAAATAGAATGTCAAGATTATTTTGATCAACCCTCGTGGGATTTTCACGATTAGCGTTGGCAACACTGCACACAGTTGTTCTAGTGACGGCAGTCTTTTGCTCATCATGTCCGATCAGACAAGTTTCCGTTTGCGTGTTACGTTCTAACAATTTATTTATTAGAACGTTCATGCCAAGACAAATTGATGATTACTACACGCATCGGCAGGCACGCGAAATAACCTTCGGTCTTGCGTAGTCCGGTTTGTCGGTGATGGGGAGACAAGGGGTTGGATCCCTTCCGGGACACTTACGTTTATCTAAAAAAAAAAAATCCTATCACCCTTCTTTCATGGAAATGGTGATACTTTTCCTCAAAATCCTAACTTCCCTCATTCCTACACCTCTGGAGTAGTTAAATTAAGATAACCTTGGGTGGATATTAAGATGCAACGCATTTTTTTAATCGACCTATTTAAGAGATATAGATTGAAAGGATGACTAAAAAAATCACCATTTTCGATTAATAAGAGATGGGAATTCCCGTGTTATAAATTATGTGCGGAAAAACCTACCAAATTGTACATGGATGAGATTTAAACCCCTACCTCTCCGTTCCCTAAAAAACTGTCCAAACTAGGCTTGACCTCTATACCACGTGCCTAATAAAAAGAGAAAGGGGGTGTTTTACAGGTTCTAAGTAAGATGTCTACCATTTAAAAGAGAAATGCCTTTGTATACATTCTCGCATATACAGCAGAAACCGGGACAGTGAATGTAAGAGGGACTAGCAAAATGGAGGTAATGGGTATGAAGTTTGTGGGGAGTATGTTAACTGTCACGAGGATAAACATGATTAGGAATGAAGTTATCAAGGAAATAGTGGGGTTACACGGAGTACATGAGATAGTAGAGGAAGCAAGGCTGAGATGGTATGGACATGTAATGAGGATGTTGGAGTACATGCGATAGTAGAGGAAGCAAGACTGAGATGGTATGGTCATGTAATGAGGATGTTGGAGTACATGAGATAGTAGAGGAAGCAAGGCTGAGATTGTATGGACATGTAATGAGGATGTTATGGCCTATGAGCTAGTATATGAAGCAAGACTGAGATGGTATGGACACGTAATAAGGGTAGAAAAGGAAAGAGTCACCCCCTTACCCTCCCACTATCCCTCACCACCAATAATTGAAGTTTCTTTTAGTGTTATTACAGTAGCTTTAATACAAACTTTCATAGTAATTTTTAAAAATTGTCACACCCGTCGTGCTCATTACTACAAACACTAAATACTACACACGACTAAATTACATTACCGCCACAGTCAAAAGAAAATATTGAGATTAATATAACACAATACATACTCGATTCGGTTTCCGCGTGGTCTAAAGTGATTCTCTGTTGTTAAGATTAGACTTCCGATAACTGGAGAAGCGAGATTCAAATCTCGGTCGGGTGTACTGACGATGGTTTTCCACTCTAGCTCCTCGCAACTGCGAGTACACTTCCTATTAATATAACCTCCTTTATCTCTAAGACCATCGGAGCAATTAGAACATAATCGTATATTCCGAACGGGTAGGCAAACGCAGTGATTAAAAAAAATTAATTCACATTAATCAATTATAGCACTAACACAATCCACAATTTTGCTATAAGAAAATCACAACGAACAGCCATTTAACCCGCCTCGGTGGCGTAGTTGGCTAACGCGGTAGTCGTGTTGAGCTAGACTGCTGAGGACGGGGAGATCAAGGTTCTAATCTCGGTCGGGTGAACTGGGGGTGGTTTTTCCTCAATGGTTTTCCACTCTTCCTCCACGCATATGTGGGTTCACTTCCTCTAATTCAACCTTCCCAATTCCTAATTCATTAGCGTAATTAGTACTTAAGGCGTATAACCCGAACGGGTAGTAAGACGTGGTGCTAAATATTATTATTATTATTATTATTATTATTATTACTAACAACCATGTAACTGGAGCAATAAAGGTTACAGGTTTAAAAAAATCCGCGAACAGCGGGTGTGAGTGTAGCTACAATATTATAAATGTTTTGAAAAATATGTTCTAATAAACATATACAATTCTTTTTACACTAGTATTAAAATGTTTTTAACAACAATTATTATTATTATTATTAGCACCGCGTCTTACTACCCGTTCGGATTATACATACTTACGCTAATGTGTAATGGTAGGGTGATTGTGAGATGAAATGGAGGACCTACAGTTTAACGTGGAATCCGAACCACGGTAGAGGCCTGGCTTCCCCACATTCACAAGATGTCTTGTCAGAGGTGAAGGAAGGGTTTGGTAATCAGATAAATCTGTGC
>CABFOW010001054.1:85876-109340 GCA_902141385.1 Timema californicum
GGATATAATTAGTCCGATAGCAATGGTCGAGTTCCTCCACGGATATAATTAGTCCGATAGCAATGGCCGAGTTCCTCCACGGATATAATTAGTCCGATAGCAATGGCCGAGTTCCTCCACGGATATAATTAGTCCGATAGCAATGGCCGAGTTCCTCCACGGGGATAATTAGTCCAATAGCAATGGCCGAGTTCCTCCACGGAGATAATTAGTCCAATAGAAATTGTCGAGTTCCTCCAAGGAGATAATTAGTCCGATAGCAATGGTCTAGTTCCTCCACGACGCCTCAAGGAGAGGATCTTCGCACAGTAAATTACAAAATTAAATAATAACGAAATTCATTAATGCGTGAAAGGTTAGGTTAAGTTAGGCTGGGTATGAACCATAAGTATATGTAGAAATTAACTGAATTCATTACAAAATTAAATAAGGACGAAATTCATTAAAGCATGAAAGGTTAGGTTAAGTTAGGTTGGTTAAGAACCATACGTATATGTATAAATTAACCAACTATACCTATAATCCATTCTTTCAGGTGTCGGGAAGGAAATCAACCCCCTCTTCCTTTCCACCTCCCCGCCACCAAAGTGAAGTAATTAGATCCCTCCTCCAGCCCTAACACACCAAGTGGAGGAACTCGACCATAGAATTAAGTGAACTTTATCGAAAAGGAGAATAATTCAGCTTTCGTGGAGGAATATGAACACACCTCCAACATTTGCGGATAAAGGGTGTCATGTGGTCAGCCCAATCATCCCTAAAACAGTTAATCTCAGTTTTCTAAACAGGAGCTGCTACTTATTTATTGAAGTAGCTCCTCATTTGTCCTCACGAAGCCGAGTTGAGCCCATTCCAGACCCACTGCCTCGTAGATAAATTTTTTAAGTGCCAGGGATCAAAACCGGGACGCGTGGTAATGAATTTAAAATACACTGATTTAATATGTTTATATAATTTATAAACGTATAATATAAATCAAAATGAGTGGTTATAGTAAATGTGAATTAATTTACAGCTGATCCAGATTAAACAAAAGATTTTAACTTGACATTATTAAAAAGTGCGTTATCAGGGTGGGTAATTAAATTTACGTACACTAGAGTTAGGCGCTAGGTTTAATTAGTATTTTAATCCATCACATGGGGGGTTTCTAAAAAGAAACTTTTGTTTCCTCCCTACGTAATAACCCTTCTCTTTTCTTTATTCAACATTCCATCAAGACCAAACTCAACCCCAAACTATTTTTCCCTCTAAAAAAAAAACTTTCCTCCCCGGGACCCTAATCCTTCCATACATATTTTATGACGGCTCCATTTAACAAATTGCCACTACCAAAAACTTGCTACCAAAACCTCGCCACATCTTTTCGCGCATGCGCCTGTCATCATCAGTTTAACTTACCCCACCTTGCACGTGCGTACAACACTTTCTCAGGAACAAACTAAAAATCATAAAAAATGTATTCATCTTAACCATCTTTGCATGCCTTCCTTGGCAAATGGTTCCCTTTTTTTTCATACAAGACTTTCTATTTGTTTTATGGTATTTCTGGTTTACTCAGATTACCTCAATCTTTGTCAAATGGATAGTTATTTTGAATAATATATAGCTAGTTTGTTTTATGGCATTACTGGATTACTTGGCTTAACTTATTCGTTGACAAATGGATTATTATTATTATTATTAGTAGCACCGCGTCTTACTACCCGTTCGGGTTGTACGCACTTACGCAAATGTGTAATGGTAGGGTGATTGTGAGCTGAAATGGAGGACCTACAGTTTAACGTGGAATCCGAACCACGGGGGAGGCCTGGCATTCCTCACATTCACAAGATGTCTTGTCAGAGGTGAAGGAAGGGTTTGGTAATCAGATAAATCTGTGCCGGGACCGAGGATTGAACCCCGGCCGCCAGCATAGAAGTCTGATACATTACCCCTAGACCACCAGGTCACCTGACAAATGGATTAGTATTATGAACAAAACATCGGTATTTTCTGTTAATATGAGCCACAGTCTGTTGTTCTATAAAATACCCCAACTTACTATAATATTTATTAAATCAAAAAGAGTCAACAAGTGCATCACATTACATTGACATTTATATATTAGAAGGTTTAGCAAAGATTGCTAAAAAAAAATAAAAAAATAAAGTGACATGTGATTTAAGATAATGACACTCCCTATTTTTATCAGTCACGTTTGCAAATTAAGCCTCAATTTATTTCATGTGATAAAACTCAATATTTTCATCCCCCTCCCCCCCCTTTCCTTTAAACATCATAATTCACTAAAGGAAAAAAAAGGAGTTTCATGAAAATGCTATGTGTACTTACTTTACTTGTGTTACATCATTTAAAACACACGATAACACGTCGTAAATCCTCCTTCGATTGTAATTGCTCCTATTTTTCCTAAAGCATATTATATAGATATATATATCTATGTATATATTTCTATAGTAGCTAAATATGAAAAATGAAACAAGACTTTTAATGCTTTTTTATAAAAAATGAATCCCAACATTTCAGGAAGAAGAAAACACACTGCTTGATTTATTGATAGAAACAAAAAGCGTTCTTTTTAAGCAAAACCCAACGTAAACGGTAAAAAAAAACCAGAAAAAACGATCAAACGCACGCATACACACTCATACTTGCTGTTTTAAGCTTAGTTTACAGAACGTATTTGTCATATAAAGAACACAGGGAATATTACCTGCGTTATTTGTATAATCACCCGCCTCGGTGGCGTAGTTGGCTAACGCGCTTGTCGTGTTGAGCTCGACTGCCGAGGACGGGAAGATCGAGGTTCGAATCATCAGTCGGGTGAACTGGAGGTGGTTTTTCCTAAATGGTTTTCCATTCTCCTTCCACGCAAATGCGGGTTCACTTCCTCTAATTCAACCTTACCAACTCCTAATCCATTAGAGTAATTAGTACTTAAAGCGTAAGACGTGGTGCTAAATATTATATTATTATTAGTATAATCCACAAGGATTTCCGGAAGGTACTAGTCACATAGGAGTAAAAAATATATGCACATGTAAGTAAAAACTTTCGATTTGAATTGTTTTCTAATAACATTTTTAATACACGTTAAACGTTTTGATTAAATATAGTAATCGCTTATACTTTTTAAATATTTTTGTTAAATTTTTTTATCCAACCAAATATTTGTCCCCTTTTTTTTAAAAAAAGGGGGCATTGTATTCATCTATCCAGGTATATAGGAAAATGCACGATAATTCATCCCATAAGATAAGGCCATAGTTTAATTGGTTTAAAGGGATATATTTCAAGGTAAAATATGTGAACACTAATTAGCAACAAATACATCATATTGGTAACATTTTTCTTATTCTTACTATCATGTGTTACTCACTTTTCAGGTTATATGACTTTTAAAAAAATTTTTTAACGTATGACCCATTTGAACAGGAGGGACTTTGATATCTATGTTTGGTCGCCTTAAGATCACACTATTTATTATTATTATTATTATTATTATTATTATTATTATTATTATTATTTAGCACCGCGTCTTACTACCCGTTCGGGTTATACGCCTTAAGCACTAATTACTCTAATGGATTAGGAATTGGGAAGGTTGAATTAGAAGAAGTGAACCCGCATTTGCGTGGAGGGAGAGTGGAAAACCATTTAGGGAAAAATCACCCCCAGTTCACCCGACTGAGATTCGAACCTCGATCTCCCCGTCCTCGGCAGTCGAGCTCAACACGACTAGCGCGTTAGCCAACTACGCCACCGAGGCGGGTATGATCACATTATTACCTATTTTGTTGGTACAGAACGTTACCCAGGGTACACCATGGGAGGTTGTTAACACGTTGTACCCACAACGAGATGATGTGAAAGATATAAGAGGTACTAGCCGGGAATCAAACCCGGAACCACTAGGTTCGTAGCCAGGTTCACTGACAACTACACCACGGGGCCAGCTATATTTGTATAGAGATGAGAAAGGAAGTATTTGAGAGAGAATACAGAATGTGCGTGGAAGGAGAATGGGAAACCCTTTAGGGGGGGAAAACCAACCTAAATAAGATTATTATCATTATTACTATTATTATTATTATTATTATTATTATTATTATTAGCACCCTGTCTTACTACCCGTTCGGGTTGTACGCACTTACGCAAATGTGTAGTGGTAGGGTGATTGTGAGATGAAATGGAGGACCTACAGTGTAACGTGGAATCCGAACCACGGCGGAGGTCTGAGATCCCCACATTCACAAGATGTCTTGTCAGAGGGTAAGGAAGGGTTTGGTAATCAGATAAATCTATGCCGGGACCGAGGATTGAACCCCGGCCGCCAGCATAGAAGTCTGACACCTTAACCGCTAGACCGCCAGGTCACCTTCCTAAATAAGACTCGACCGGGACTCAAAACCCGATCTCCCCGTCATAAGCAGGTCGGTCTAACAAGTGAGTGACGCCTTGGACCAGGGATCGGTAACCTCTTTTGGTTCTCCGATCGACTTTTTACATTTATCAAAGGTCCAGCAATCCTCCTTCGTTTGTCCACTCCGCTTTTGTTTCTTTTTTTTAATATACATTCAGGTATTTATTCCCCGAATTCAACATTTCCTGCCATTATAGAAAATAAAAAAAATTTACACTCCGTCTACCGTGAACGTCAGCAGACTGATCACACTATGGCCCCATATTATAAACAGTACCATAATCGAATAATGCAAGGTAAGCTTGCCTTTTCGTGATGGTATAGTTTTCTTAAGCGATTGACTCAGAAATGTTGCAAGATTGACCGGTCAATCACGACCTACCTTTATCCGACGTCTCTCTTAGACCGTTATGATACTAAAGCAAATATTTTAATTATAAGTTAGTAATATTTTTATTGATAATACAAGTCAAAATCCACATCTTTAGATCACATAACATTAAGTACAGGAGCCCCATGGCTTCTTTGGTGCTGACTGACAGCTCGCAGCTAAAAGTTAAAAGTTACCAGACCATATTATGTGTCCCTACGCCGAACTATATGATCCGCAAAAACATGTGTTTAGCAGCTGTCACTTCTGATGGTCAAAATTTAGGTATATACCTAAATGTTGACTGTCAGAAGCCAGCTGTGAGCTGTCAGTCAGCACCAAAGAAGACATGGGGGTACTGTATAAATATATAAAAGTAGTTTTTTAGTGCAGTTTTGATACTCTGGTCCTAGCAGACAATGAGTATACGAGTTCCCTACTCATCGTGAACTTAGTCGTTAACAACAATTAACCCGCCCTTGTGGGCACGCAGTCTAAAATGTGAAGCTTCATTTGTCAGGTTTTATGGTGATATCAGTGTTTCCCCACTGTCTCTTCGTGTAACTGCTGTTGATTTTCCTATTAATTATACCTTTCACGCAAATATACCCAGTAACGTAATTAATACATACGTTTAGCCATATGAGTGCTAGGACTTGATGATGGGGGGTGGGGGGGGTAGATTGGTTTTAAAGGGTCTATTCAATTATTATTATTATCATCATCATCATCATCATCACCACGTCGTACTACCAGTTTGGGCTGTACGAAAAAGGGCGTATTAAAGTAGGGCCAAAGGTTCACTTGTGTATAAAGGGTAAGTGTAAATCCCGCATTACAGTTGGGCTAAGCGTTCCTTCTTGGTAATTATAGACAAGGCGTACTAACGTACTAACTCATTCAGCCCTGGATGTTGTAGCTCTCCATTTAAGATGGTTGTCAATGTGGCATCAAGTGATGGATATTAAGACACAGCAAAATGCTAATTTAACCTAACCTAACCCTGCGTAACCTAAACAAGCCTAAAATAATAAGAGGCAAAAAGGTTGTGTAGCCGAATTCATATATACCCGCAGGTCTATGATCTGTTATAGTTCACCTGGTCAGTGATCGTGGCACAACCAAGCTATGACGATAATACTTCTGTGTGACCTGGTGGTCTAGGGGTAAGGTGTAGGACTTCTGTAGTGGGGGTCCGGGGTTCAATCCTCGGTCCCGGCACAGATTAATCTGATCGCCAAACCCTTCCTTCACCCCTGACAAGACGTGTATTAATCACAACTTGTGAATGTGTGGAATGCCAGGCCTCCACCGTGGTTCGGATTCCACGTTAGACTGTAGGTCCTCCATTTCATCTCACAATCACCCTACCATTACACATTAGCGTAAGTGCGTATAAACCGAACGGGTAGTAAGACACGGTGCTAATAATAATAATAATAATGATGATGATAATACTTCTGGCCAGTGATCGTGGACGACTAAGCTATGACGATCATACTCCTGTTCAGTTATCTTGGAAAAACAAAGCTATGATGATCATACTCATGGTCAGTGATCGTGGAACAACTAAGCTATTAAAATAACCCTCCTGGTCAGTGATCGTAGTCCAACTAAGCCATGAACTTTTGGGATAAGGAGTCACGTGGCCAAACTGTTATTAGACCATTTAAAACCGGCCTTATAAAATATAGGGGAAGGGGAATTTACTAATGATCACACCCATGTACTGGTATTTCTTTAGTTTGTTATTTCTTAATTTAAATCATCCCTTTCATCAGCTCCATTAAAATTAAAATTATGTGTAGATTTTTCATCTACGCCAAGACAATTTTGATAAAGCAATTGTTTTAAATATTTATGAGCTCCTTCGCCCCCCCCCCTCTCAGAATTTACCCTACCCCCTGGTCGAGATATGCATACATTTCGTAGGGTCAGAAAGGGTAAAACATCGTATTTGTTTTTCCCTCGCAAGTTCACCCCGAACCACTCGAGTAAAACAAACCTTCATACGCGCTGACGGACCTGTAATTTAGTTACATTACAACAACAAACTCCCTCCGTTGGTCCTTTATTCAGACGCCCGGAGCTCAATACTGTGTTTCGAGACGGTTAGGGTTGCGGATCGCTAGGGGATTACTCAGCCTGATTGTTGTTACAACAAAGTTGGTAAATACTTGGATATTAACAGTTTTGAGAGTAAATTCAGCTAGATCACAATTGAATATTAAATCTTTCTGTACTATTAGCTCAGTCGTTAGCATGTCTCCCAACTGATCTAAGAGTCCCGGGTTTAATTTCCGGCATGGACAGAAACAATTATCGTAATGATCTCATTGATAAAGTAAAGGCAAGGGAATTTAATGTTGTGTTTGTTCTAAATATAAATTTGTATTAGTGTTGAGTAAATATTTTTATTTTAAGGCAGAGGGGTGAGAAATGTTTGTGCGGTGAAGCGAACAGTTTTTTTTTAAGAAGAGTTGGAAGTAGTAATTTGGCTAGCCTATGGCCCCAAAAGAGGTATGTGACCCTTTAAATTTTATTCTGGATTAAGTATTTAAGTTGGATGAGTATTAGAAAAAACATAATCTTAGAAACACTCACACAAAATAAAGTACCGTTCTATTTAAGGTCAAAATAATCGTATCAACTGAAGTAATATTTGATTAATTTTCACCAAAAAGTTTTTTTTTTACAAAAACTGTCAAAAAAACTTACCTGAATTAGCATTAGTTTATATCCCACCTTACTATCCACGTCTAAAATAAAAAATAGTAAATTTTTCTGATGAATTTAAATCCACTCGAATTATTAAACGTTATATACTTATTTTATTTTGAGATTTTAAACATTCACTTTATGAATCAACTGATATCAGTAAATAACTTGAAAAATTTAATATAGAACAGACACAAAATTCAGACAGTGTTATGGAAATAGAGAAGTAAATAGTACGTGGTACCGCATATACTCCCCCCCACCCCCCTCCCGCTTTTATCTCAAAATATACATTTACTATAAACTCGTAAGATTTGTGAAACAAAATATTATTTCTATACATTATAAAAAACACTACAACAAAGATCATAAACAAAATAATATACAATATTACTTACTCTATGGCATTAGGTATTGGTAACACTTTTACAGAAAGATTAAGAAAAAAAAATCTTTGTCCACCAAAAAATAAAAGAATCAAATTCATTTTCAAATACCTGAATTAAAAAGTAAATATCATATATATTATTTATGTTTTCAACATCCCTTTTTCTCAACCAATATAAAACCTACAGCGATAAATAAGTTATCAGTGGATAGGATTTTGTTTACCGACTTCTGGCATTGCATACTCAGTTTACGTTAAATAAACCTGTCATGAACAGGCTTATAAACTGGTATTTATTTATAGCTCAGAAGCTATTGGTCTTATAAAAATATATTCAAAATAAAATATTTTTAATAGTACTACAATTTTACAATGATGAGTTATTTAGTGTCTCAAATAGTTGAAAAGAAATTGGAAAAATTGGAAAATTTCCCTTATGTTAAGTATCCCCAAAGTCATTGTCATGAAAAAATTAGAATTTCCATCTTGTTTATAATGATAAACATTACCTAGATATAAATTTTTGGCCTACTCAAAATCGTTAGAGAAAAAAAATTCTATAAATTTGATCTTTTTGATCCTCAGTAAACTAACCTTCAATCTATGGTTGGACCCAATTCCAAATAAAATCTTGGGTTGGGGGGGGGGGCCTTAGAAAAACACTAGATACAAAATTTTAGGCCAATCGGTAAAATAATTTCGGCTATATATAGCCCAAGGTACAGACAGATAGAAAGCAATACAATTTTTTTTGGAATCAGTAAGTTTTTAAACGTTAACATCGATTAAAATTTCGATTCCTAATTTTTTTAAGGTCACAATACTCTCTCTCTCTCTCTGCATCAGGGGTGCTAGAAAGTAAAAAATAGGCTTGTCTTATTTTAAGGTATAAGCTGGTTTCAGATTTTAATCAAACTTTAGGGGTAAGCTAAACAAAGAAGTGATGAAAAGTTTATAAAAATCTACATAACTTCAAAATCTGAACTTGTTTATCAGACCACTTTGTGGATAAATGTACCACAGTTTGAGAAACAATTATCTAGATCAGTGGTTCTCAAACATTTCAGAAATATCACCCAATTTTGAGAATGGCCAATTTTCTCAACCCTCCTTGTTTTAATGTACAGGGGGTGACAGAGTAGAGGGAGGAAGGAAATAAAGTTTTAAGACTTTTTATTTTATGGAACCACGTCTTCACCCGTTCTGGTTATAAGAATATGTACTCATTATTTCGATAAAGAATGAGGGAGGTATTTTAAGTTTGAGTAAAGGAAGTGTATCTACATTTGCCTAATCTATTGTGAGAAGGCGCCTTATAGAACATGTGACCACCGTAATGGATCAGAGTTAAGTTAAATCCACATTAAATGGAAGCACAGAATAGTTATAAAATAGGATTTATTAGTAATTATCCTAATGATGACCTGGCGGTTTAGGGGTAAGGTGTCGGACTTTCGTGCTGGAGGTCCGGGTTTCAATCCTTGGTCCCGACACAGATTTATCTTATTACCAAACACTTCCTTCACCTCTGACAAGACGTTTATTAATCACAACTTGTGAATGTGTGGAATGCCAGACCTCCACCGTGGTTCGGATCCCACGTTAAACTGTAGGTCCTCTATTTAATCTCACAATCACCCTACCATTACACATTAGCGTAAAGTGCGTATAGCCCGAACGGGTAGTAAGACGCGGTGCTGATGATAATAATAATATTAATCATCCAACAGTATAAATATTAAAATAAATTACATAACTATAATTTTATTTTTATAAAGATAAAGGATTGTAAATTAGTTAAATGCAACTTTTATTATTTAGTGTGTCGTATAATCTACGTTCGGATGTCAAGAACCGCTTTATATATCTTTACTAATAAGGTCAAATACCCGAAAAATTAAACAATTTTTACAATAGCACGTTATATATTTTCCCTAACTCACTCTTTAGTTTTTCATCGTGTTTATATAAACAATGTGTGTGTTTGTGAATAGATTTTCAAAACATAATTAACTAAAGTAATGGAAGTGCTAGTGTGTCTTCTATGAAAGTCTCCTTAGTAATTTCATAGGATTAACATTTACCATTAACCATGCAAAATACTTTTCTGGAACCAACGACGAAACAATATAGCTTCAAAACATTTTAAAACTACTTAAAGAGTACAGTACAGGAACGAAATCAGTTAGCACTATAAAAGTTTTATTGGTCATATCGAATTTAAGAGTAAATTCTCCTACATGATCAAATTTTAAACTACAAAGTTTGTATGTTTTATTTTCCTACTGAAAATTGCCTGCAAGAATAAAAATATAAATGTTTGATATGTTTCGAGGAGTCAGTTTGAAATTGAGGGACGGGTTAAATATATATTTTTTTATACCGTTCCTTACTACCCGTTTTGGTTTTATACACTTATTTACTAATTACGATAATGGTTTTATAGATTAGGAAGGCTATATTTTTAGGAAGTGCACCCACATTTGCGTGAATAGAGTGGAAAACCATGTAGGGAAAAACACCCTCAACAGAAATCTGAAACTTGATATCCCCATCATCGGCAGTTTAATTATAGAGCTAAAGTATCGCGTTAAACCATGTGACCACAGAAGAGAGTATGTATTTTTTTTCTGGATATGAGAAATGTTATTAAACAGTTCATAGTTTGTTTTATACTTTAAAATTTCATTTGAATTGATTTGAACAATTGAGAGTGTTTATCTTTCTTATTCACTTGACAAAATATGGCTACTAGCCTTTACCTTCTATTAGTTGGTATATAATTGGATGCGGAGTCAAACTTACATTGGCCTTTAGGGACCAGAACTAAGTTAAGAAAACCTTTGAACGAAACGCATGCGTAGTAATGATATTTACTATCCTTAAGTACGAGCACTTAGGAGATAATTTAAACAAATTAAAAAAAAAGAAATAGAGAAGGGTCTATTTCAAAATATGATATAACTTAATAAAGTTAAATCGATGGTGAGATTTTAGACCTAGAATAACTATAAAATTTTCTTTGCTTATTTAAAGTTTGCATATTTGTAATTGCCTGACAGAGTTATTAATAAGACTTACTAGAGTTTTAGATAACATTTTTATAATCACTCATTTGCAGGGTCCAGACTTTGATGATATAAAAATTATTTTTAAAAATGTACCCATGCAATTTCATTAAAATACTAAAAATGACTTAAAATTAACAAAAAATTATCCAAAAATGTATACAATAAATTACGCACTTTAGAGATGGAAGCTAAAAAATAAAAATGCAATGCAAAGCCTTTAGTGACTAAACTTTTGCATTATGCTAAATATAAAATGTAGTTACATTTTTCTGTAAAAAGTTAATCGACTACATTATCTTTTAATTCCAACAACTGTGTGATTTAAAAAAATGTTTGCGAACTTATGCATTTATAAAATATCAATGTTACTTAAAATTATACTTATTAAATAAAAATACCTATAACTGTTTCTAAAATGGCTAAATAAAATTCATAAATGCCTTAGAAAAATTAAAATAACAAATCAAGAAATCATATATTATAAATCTAAACTGACAAAAAAAAAAGACCTATAACACATAGTTTTCCCAACAGGGTATCATTAACATAATCTGATGTATAAAACATACATTAAAATCCAAGCCCTGCTCTTCAGTAATCAATTTGTTTTTCATAATAAAAAAATACATTCTTACACATCACGTAAAACAATCCCTATTCATCTCATTTTAACAAAAAAAGTTAATAAATTGAAATTATTTAATTATAAAATATCTTCAGTAAGCTACTCTTAATTTGAAGGCTATAATCAAAATCAAAAATATTGCCTTAGGTATGACCATCTAAGATCCAAGTAACAAATGTGGATGAGTTATTTGAACAGTTTCAGATGTTTCTCTAGGGACTGTATATTTTTTATGAGGGGGGGGGGGATTTGGGAGACATAAAACTTAAATTTTCCATAATTATCTCAAAGTAGGAACATTTTTCAGGATATAAATACTGGATATGAGAAAGTAAAACAACTAAATATACTTATTTTTATTTTATCTTAGTATTCTAAGTAGTAAACTATAACTGAGTAATTATTTTAATTAATTTCATTATTTGTGCGCTATACTAATATATAAATAAAATATTTGCATCGTATTTTTATTACCCATTACCTTTATGCGCATATGTTTTAGATACACTATTGTGTTAGGGATGAGAATTTTTTAATTTATTGTAAATTTACCACATTTACATGGAGGGAGAGTGGAAAACCATTTAGGTATTGAATCCCCAATTTCCCCGTCTTCTACAGTCCAGTCTTTGGTGAGATTGACTCCTTAGACCATTTGATCAACGAACAATACTTTGTAGCAATAAAACAAAACTATCGATGACCAACCGATGCTTGAAAAAAATTGTATTGCTATTCAAGAATATGATTTGTTTGATCAAGATAAGGATAACGTTTATACCTGATTCAAATTATAAATGTATGGCGAGTAACAGAAAACTTATATTAGTTCAGGACCCATAGAAGCTCTATTTATATGGTAATTTCTGCACAAGAGTTTTAGCGGATGGCTACAAACTATGGTATTGGTCAAACTTTATCTTTTATACACTATAGTGGCACTATTAAATTTGTTACAGAAAGTAATACTTTTGTGTTGCAGTTTTGGATGGAACATTTTTCTGAAAAAATGTGTTGGCTGAATAATAAATAGAATTATTCATAATTTATTGTTATTCAGAAATGGATAGATTTGTAATTCACTACGATTAAAATAAAGAATGAATTTATAATTTAATATTGATTAAAATAAAGAATGAATTTTGAATTTATTATGATTTAAATACAGATGAATTCGTGATCAATCATGGATCGCAACTATATGAATATTTAGTAGAACGTGATTAACATAAATTGTTGCTTCATTTATTATTCAGTATAAATAAATATACTTCAAGTATTTTTAATTTATTCGTAATTTATTATGATTCAGATATGAATGGATCCATAATTTTTAACGATTCTCATAAAAATTAATCCATAATTTGTTACAATTAACACAGCGTAATCTGATGAATTGGGTGGGTTTTTTTTAAAAAAAATTTCAAAACTAAAATAATAAATTAAATCTCAATCTGGTAGAAGATCGAATTAAAATCTGAACGTGATATTTTAAAATAAATAAGCAGTAAATTTAGAAGAGGGTTCCTCAATATTACTAAAAATAAACTCTTTTTGGTGTGATATAAATTGAAAGATTGATTAGAAAGTCAAAAGACCCTCCCGGAGAACCGAATTACCTCTGAACATGTGGAATTGAAAATTGAAACCCGGAGAACTGAATTACCTCTGAGCATGTGGAATTGAAAATTGAAACCCGGAAAACTGAATTACCTCTGAACATGTGGAATTGAAAATTGAAACCCGGAAAACTGAATTACCTCTGAACATGTGGAATTGAAAATTGAAACCAGAGAAATGGAATATATCGAAATTGATACAACTAATATAGAACACTACTTTTCGGTGTGTTTTGTAATTGAAACTTGGCCATTACTTAAATAAACCAAACAAAAAAATCAATACATCGTAAAATATCGAAATAAAAATGTGAGATTTTAAAAATCATAGAATTGGAGGAGTTTTAGTTTAAAATCATTCAAAAATTATCTCTTCCTTTCGGAATGAAAAAGATCTAAACTTGCACCACATATCCACAAAATATGTAAACCATTTAAATTAGAATTAGAGGGTGGGAAATAGATATTAGAAGAAAACAAACAGGAAATTCGCTATGGTAAAAAAAAAAGGTTTTTATGAATGGACTAAAACATTCTAGGTATAAATGAATTTTAAAAATATATTTATTATCTTAAAGAGGAACAATTAGCAATGCGATAGCATAGCCAAAATTTGAAGAATAATTATTTAGTGCCAATATAGCAGCGACATAACAATTAAAATAAACAAATTCTGGTGACATAATATAGTGAACCGTGATCTATGGAAAACAATTATTTTTAGTATTCAATAATTATACTTATGTAATAGATAATACTATTTATTAATGTTATATTAATGTTATTTGGTGGATTGTGATTCTCTTTTTTACCAAAATTATTAATTTAAAATTGTTTTAATTCATACCATTTCATTACCGTGATAGGTAAATAGTTCGTTGTTAATGGATTGGGTTTGTTTCTGTATATTGTACACAGTTTATGGATAAGGTAATATTTTGTCTCAATTATTTAATCTTAATTTATTAATTACACTAATTGGTTTATGATTTCCATAGCTATTTCAGTATTTTACCATGAACATCTATCAAAAAGTGGGCATCCAAATGTTGAAATTATAATTTTATTTAATTTTGGTGATGCTTAACCATGCGAATAACAGATAAAATTGGTGACCTGGCGGTCTAGGGGTAGGGTGTCAGACTTCTATGCTGGCGGCCGGGGTTCAATCCTTGGTCCCGGCAAAGATTTATCTGATTACCAAACCCTTCCTTCACCTCTGGCAAGACATCTTGTGAATGTGAGGAATGCCAGGCCTCCACCGTGGTTCGGATTCCACGTTAAACTGTAGGTCCCCCATTTCATCTCACAATCACCCTACCATTACACATTAGCGTAAGTGCGTATAGCCCGAGCGGTTAGTAAGACACGGTGCTAATAATAATAATAATAACAGATAAAATTGTTAGTTTTAAGATAATAGAGAGGAAAGCTGTGTAGCACATCCTACCATTTCTACATAAATCAAATAGATCACAAATTGTCAAACAAAACCATATATAACGTATTTGTTTTAAACTATTTAACAAGATATTGGTGTCCGGGAAAACTATGACAGATAGAAATTGTTAACCTGTAACAATTTAACGAGAATTTGATGTTTCAAGCGAATTCCTTCTCACCACGTTAACCAAAGCGAACTGAGACGCAAGAAAACTTCGTGCATAACTTAACGCCATTCTCCCCACATCAATTCTCTTCGTTCAGTGAGTTGTTAACATGTGTTGATTAGGATGAAACACAAACTCTTGACGTTAAAACCTTATGACATTCTGTGTCAAAAGAGTAAAGTTTGGTAACTACGTCGTTTTATTTTGATAATGCTTTTACCGGCATGTCCTAACTATTTGAGAAGGTTTTCATCTGATATCTCGGCTTATAATTCGCAAAGCTACTGACGGCTACGCCTGTAATGTCTACAAATATGAAACGATTATTTTCATAAATGCTAGTAATTACTTTAGTTTAAATAATAGTAAGTCCACATATTTGTGACTTACTATATTTAAAGAAACACATTGGTGGTTACGCGGATAAAATTTTGGGGCCATATAGTCTTGTTTGTTAATATTGAAAAGTTGGGATTTGAATCCCGGAGGAGAATAAAAAGCCTATCTTATTATTTATTTTATATTTTCCCATCCTTGTTACATGAAAACGTGGAAACTTTGCTCTAAATTCAACCTTTCTCACTCCTTAGCTAAATTATGGTCACACAGAACTACTAGTAAGACTGTAGTAACGATAATAACATGGAGGGAGGTCTACTGTTCACAGAACTACTAGTAAGACTGTAGTAACGATAATAACATGGAGGGAGGTCTACTGTTCACAGAACTACTAGTAAGACTGTAGTAACGATAATAACATGGAGGGAGGTCTACTGTTCACAGAACTACTAGTAAGACTGTAGTAACGATAATAACATGGAGGGAGGTCTACTGTTCACAGAACTACTAGTAAGACTGTAGTAACGATAATAACATGGAGGGAGGTCTACTGTTCACAGAACTACTAGTAAGACTGTAGTAACGATAATAACATGGAGGGAGGTCTACTGTTCACAGAACTACTAGTAAGACTGTAGTAACGATAATAACATGGAGGGAGGTCTACTGTTCACAGAACTACTAGTAAGACTGTAGTAACGATAATAACATGGAGGGAGGTCTACTGTTCACAGAACTACTAGTAAGACTGTAGTAACGATAATAACATGGAGGGAGGTCTACTGTTCACAGAACTACTAGTAAGACTGTAGTAACTATAATAACATGGAGGGAGGGAGGTCTACTGTTCACAGAACTACTAGTAAGACTGTAGTAACGATAATAATATGGAGAGAGGTCTACTGTTCACAGAACTGCTATTACATTAATAGGGCAGACTATGTCGAGATCATTTAGTCTGGTTTGCCAGTGATGGGAAGGTATTGATGTCAAATACTATTGGAGTGTTTTAAGAGAATGGTATCATTATTCTTTATTATAAATTCGGGTACATTAATTATAAAATCTACCTTTATTATCTTCCTCATAAGTAAAATTGAAGTCGTTTACTTCAAATTGTAAATAAAACGGGGAAGATCCATAAAATGATTTTGAAGAAAGGTTTCAATATTTTTTTTAAATAAATAAAGGAAAGTTATCATACAAAAAAATGTTATCAATAAACATTACTTGGATTTGAAGCCGGATCTCTGCAATACAAGGAGACAAGATTAGAAGAGACAAACTCATATTTTAGTTTAGCCAACTTGTGTGAGTAGTCAATCATGAAAACTTTGTTTCGTTTTTTTTAAAGTTCAATTATATAAACATAAATTTGAATTCTTGAAAAAAAAATGCAGAATGATAAAAAGAAAAATAGAAAATAATCAGATAATTTATTTTCAGTTTATTTTCTTACCTGGTGTACGTAGCAAGCTTTTTTTTAAAATACGGAAGTGGTAAAACCTATTCAAAGGTCCAATAACAGCTTACTTGTCTCTCTCTTTTATTTCCTTCTAGGATTCTTTCTTGTCCTTATTTCTGAAGCAATCTTTAGTAGCTTCACTTTGCCTTGTTTTCCTTTCACATGTCCTTATAACATTTTCTTTCTCAACCATCTTGACGTAAATTATATTTTGTGTTGTTCGCACCTAGGCTTTACTTTTTTTTTTCATGTCTATTTTCATTTTTATTTCAATTTTTCCTTGTTTTTTTTTCTCCTCTGAATGAGAAGCCTTTTTTTTTTACTTCATCACTTTGCAGTTGCGGGAAACCACGTGACATATTTCCAATAAAACTAAACTGGGAAAGGGGTGTGAGGGGGGGGGGTTAAAGGGGTTTCTTTGAAAAGGCTTATGAAAAAACGTGCTTTTGAGGAGGCCAACTATATAAAGTTCAAGTTGGCAATTCTATAAAGTAGAGAAAAACCATTTTAAAAAGTTACAGTGTCAAACTTAGTAAATACGTATTATAAAATTTAAATGTTAAAATATTCCAAAGTTTTTTTGTTTTTTTTACGGATATTTTATTGCTTACGTGAACACAAGGTAAAATGTATCAGTGTCTTAACCATAAGTTTATTTTTATTATTACTATTATTATATATGTATGGTATTACTTAAATAAAACTTATTATTATTATTATTATTATTATTATTAGCAACGCATTTTACTACTCGTTCGGGTGTTACACACGCTAATGTGTAATGGTAGGGTGATTGTGGGATGAAATGGAGAACCTACAGTTTAACGTGGGATCCGAACCACGGGGGATGCCTGGCAATCCACACATTCACAAGTTGTGATTGATACACGTCTTGTCAGAGGTGAAGGAAGTGTTTGAGCAATTTGATAAATCTGTGTAGGGACCATGGATTGAACCCCGGACCCCAGCACAGAAGTCAGACACCCAACTCCTAGACCACCAGGTCAGCAAATAAAGCTTAAATATGCATATTATTAATGTTATAGTTTTTTTTGGCAAAGGTTTTTTACAACCCGTTTGGGCTATAAGCATATGTACTATGCTAAAAATTTAAGAGGAAGTGTACTAGTATTTACGTTAAATAAGATTGAAAAAACCCTTTAGTAAAACCACCATCGCTACATTAGAATTGGGTTCGAACCCAAATCTAGCCATCATCGGTAGTCAATTGAGTAACTCTGTATACTTCGCGTCTACTCTTTGGGGTTTGGTGTACGTGGGATCCTTCAAAAGGCCAACTGTTACGCATCTATTGTAGAAAATATTTCCTTTTCCGAAATGCGTACAAGGGGGGAAAAGAGGGAAAGTCGAATTTTAATTCAAATTTAGTTAGTGCTGCCATATTTTAGGCTATCATAGGACCTTTTAATGCACTCTTGAATATGGTTAGTTTTTTTCTTCTCAAGTCCCTATGGGATTTGAGTTATAAAAGTTGTGATCCTGAAAATTTTGTGTGTATCATCACTCAACCTCCACGCGAATGTATGTTCATTTCCTCAAAAATTCTACCTACTTCATACCCTTAACGTAATTAATATATTCCTCTAGTTTGAAATAGTACTAAAACATGGTGATTGTTTTAAAACATAGGTCTAAAAATTGACTTAAATCACCACACACTTAATAATAATAATAATATTAATAATATTATTACTATTGATTCTAGATGGAAAATTTTCCGCTAAAAATTCAATTTTTAAAGATTAATAAGAAAAATCATTATTTAATTTATTTTCCGAAAAAATTAGATTTTTCGAAAGATGTTCCAATTTTTTTTTCTATAAAAATTTCACACTATTTAAATGGAACAAATACGAACCATATAACCCCAAGTTTAATTTCTCCAGAGATTGTTACCATCAGAAATATCACCAAACGATCTACAATAAAGCAATAACAGCGATTTCTGGGTAGATCTTAGTATTGTAATATATTTAACCAGAGTAGTGTCTGCTGTAGACACAGACATGTTAAAAAATTTAATATTATAATCTCTTTATGGTTACATTCCTTTCCCATAAGATTCAATATCTGAAATTTAGACTATAATTTTTCCATCTTTATATACCATTTTCATTAATAGGTATTCGTTAACACATTTTCTCCCCTTCTACCTGCTCATCCCCAATACACTATTTAGGTATTTACATATATGTAAAAATAAGTTATATGTACCCTCAGCCACCAACAAGGTCTCTTCACAGTCATACACCCTCAGCCACCAACAAGGTCTCTTCACAGTCATACACCCTCAGCCACCAACAAGGTCTCTTCACAGTCATACACCCTCAGCCACCAACAAGGTCTCTTCACAGTCATACACCCTCAGCCACCAACAAGGTATCTTCAGTCATAAACCCTCGGCCACCAACAAGGTCTCTTCACAGTCATACACCCTCAGCCACCAACAAGGTATCTTCAGTCATAAACCCTCGGCCACCAACCAGGTCTCTTCAGTCATAGACCCTCGGCCACCAAACAGTTCTCTTCACCTATTTACTAGTATATAATCCACCATTGCGAAAAATTTACCATGTTGTGAAGTAATGCCATTGTAGATAAACATTTGAGTAATATTTTCACTCAATGATTTAAAAAGTCTTAAGAAGACAACCAGTTTATTTTGAAAATAGCTCCACTACCACCTTAAATGTAAAGTTGAGGGTAGTATTATTTATTCAAACCTTATTCAGACGAAGAGAAAATTGAATAGCTTTTATGTGTCGAATCTAATAAAACTCTCAAACATAAATATTTTCGTGAGATAGCAATTTATTTTAGAGCATTAGAGATATTTTATGGGATATTTAACATATTTTTAGTAAAATTTTAACTCCCGTAAGTTATTTCATCTGTATATTATTATTATTAGCACCGCGTCTTACTACCCGTTCGGGTTATACGCACTTACGCCAATGTGTAATGGTAGGGTGATTGTGAGATGAAATGGAGGAGCTACAGTTTAACGTGGAATCCGAACCACGGTGGAGGCCTGGCATTCCCCACGTTCACAAGATGTCTTGTCAGAGGGGAAGGAAGGGTTTGGTAATCAGATAAATCTGTGCCGGGACCGAGGATTGAATCCCGGCAGCCAGCATAGAAGTCTGACACCTTACCCCTAGACCTTCATCTGTATACATAAGTAAAGATTTACCTGTATTTATAATTAGGGTTGGAATAAAGTTCGTGTGAACCGAATGTGGTTCTTCCTCCAAATGGCTTTCACCCCCTTAACTCCTCAAAAAATAGGGGTATATTTTGTCTAAATTTGACCATGCTTATATATCTACACTAATATTATAAAGAGGGAAGATTTGATTATCTGTCTTTTTGTTTGTAATGGATAAACTCAAAAACTACTGGACCGATTTTAAAAATTCTTTCACCAATATAAAGCTACGTTATCATCGAGTAACATAGTATTTTATTTTCAAAATTTAATTTATTCCTCATAAAAATGTCGATAGTCATTAATATTTTACGGTAGAGTCTATGATGATTCTTCAATATGTGTGTTGAAAATAATAATGCGGGGAGGGGGGTAAGGGGGAAGGGTCTAGTATAACATATAAGTGTTATTAGTACATGATGTGCATATCCCAAATGGCTAGTAATTGGCGGTGCTAAAAAAAAATTCATATGTATAGCAAGGGCAAGAAATAAAACATGGTGTAAAATGATTTTTTTAACGAGAAATTATCATGCCAGTTTTTTTTCTATCTATGAATAAAATCCTCACTAGTATTATTTGACACGCGGACTTGACAAGATAATCTAGTTAGCTTTTCCAGTAACGTAGTGGTCGGGGTTTAAAACCCAGCCTGGCATACTAGAGGTTTTTTTTCTAAATTGTTTTCACTATTCCCTCTATATTTATATGCGGGTACAATTCCTCTTGACTCCAGCCTAATCATACCTATCCCATTAGTGTAAATTCGTTAAGTGACTCACTCATGTGTTCAAATGGTTTAAGGCGTGCCTCTCGAAATAGACTGGACCACGATGAATAGAAGTCGAATGTACCGAGGATGGCTCAAACCTAAATGGTTTACCAATCCCCTCCACGCAAATGCGGGTACTCATCCTACCCGAAACATTAGCGTAACTAATACATATGCGTACAACCCGAATAAACAGTAAAACGTGGTACTAAAAAAATCTATTAATCCTAGATGGGTAGCACGACTTAGAGCAAAAATAAAAATAAATGTTCTAAAGCTTTCTTCGATTTCCCACGGCAAATTCTTGGTCCAGCTCGTTCCAAGTGCAACTGACCACTTCACCAGGTATGGGCATTTATTTCCTAAATTTCCTTTTCTTAGCTACCCTTCCTTTATTGGTTCCAGAGTTCTTCCAATCACGTGTCTTGGTCGTCCGGGTAGTGAAAACTAACGAAGTAGTCTTCTTTTAAAGAACAAATAAAAAAAATAAGGAAAGTTTTGTATTTTCTTCAATCGATGTGTGTGTTTTGTGTGTGTGTATGTATGTATGTGTGTATGTTTGTGTGTATGTGTGTGTGTGAGGAGCAAGTGTTCTTGGAAATAAGCTCCGGTCCTTCCGAATTGAGGAACCTGGAGAATCAATCAAATTCCCAGGAGGTTCCAGAGTTTCAATCAGCTTGATTACATTTTCCTCAACTTTTCATCGTTGGTAGTTTCAACTTTTTTTTATATTTTGTTTTTTTTTACCGATCTAGAGTTTCAACTTTCACCCGAGTGAAGTAGACGATATAAAATACGGTCAACTTACGACTTAAACCAAAAAACATACCCCACGTACGGTTCGTTTTAGGTTAATATTGCGAGTGGTGTCGATATTTGAACCTTCAGAGTAAATTGCGTTTAACGAAAACTCTTGGTTAATCGATGTCATTTAAAATTACCTCGATCAATAAAACAGTAACTATCCCCCCTCCAACCCACATTTTTTAAGTATTTAACGTACACTTTCCGAACCGACTGCTTGTATGAGCACACAAAGAATTTCTATGAGCGAGAGTGAAAGTGCTTACCAGGTTTGCTGGGAAAAGTATTTTACATGCCACAAATTATATGTGACTGATGGCTTTACTTTCCCTCCGACGGAAGTTGTGCTACGAATTTTTATTGCTCAAGAAAAATCCGTCGACACCAGCTGGGTTTGAACCCAAAAACATCGGATCCTAAGGATAGCCCTTTACCCCCAACACCACCGCAGTCAACGGTAACTACTGCTATAACTTATTTTCTCACAAATTGATATTTAAAACACCGTTTTATTTAATACAAACCTAATTTTATACGATCAACGTAGATTAGATGTTATTATATTATTTAGTGTTATTTTATAGGTAATGATAATATCTATCAAATGTGACAGCTGTATATCTCACAACTTGACGTATGAATACGTGAGAATATTTAGTGACTTTTTCTTAAATTTTCAGATATGTCAATTTTAATAAAATTCATCTATACTTATCCACACTAATTAATTATGTCACTCATATGGTCTACAGTTTTCGGTGAGAGAGTTAAGGGTTAAAATACTAATTGTGTGTACCGAATTTATTTTTCCTAATTAGTTATATATTTTATATTTTCTGATATATTTCTTACAATTTATAACAACCCAATAATTACTGCAATCAAATGCTGACAACCAGTGTACATTTTTTTTAAAGAATACATAAAAATTAAATATCACCTTTTCGAATATATTTAAGTTTAAAAAAGGTGTTTTAGAACAATTAGTCGTAAAATATATTTGAGAAGATCAGATTCTATTACTACAACCTCTGATAAACTTATGACGTAAGCTTATTTGTTTTTTAAGGTGATACAGAAAATAGTACTAATTAAGATGGGTGGCCTTACAGACCATAGGACGCAAACATTAAGTGATGTAAAAAAAATTGTTTTAAAAGTGTACACTTAATTAGAATTCTATTCTAATTATATTTATATTGGATTTCGGTTCTGTGGGAAATGTTATATTTGGCCCCAAGTATCATATTAAATACATTATTTGAAGATCATTTTATACTCCTTCTAAGAGATGACAAGTATGTCTTCACAGGGAGGTAATATTGACTTCATGTCACGTATTGCAGGCAACACCATGAATAAAAGATACGCTGAAGTCAGGTCTATTGGAAGTTCATCCATCATTTATTGCCGACTTGGTCACACCATAGGAAAGAAGAAAGAAGTTGCACATGTCCTGGCGTCACTTTTCGACGTCATTTCTCTGCTAAACATACCTTATTGTCAAGTGTCTCCACTTTGATTCCAGGTCGTTCCAACAGCAAGAGCTTCGTGATGTCATGAATACGTATTTATTTAGAATAACTTGACTGTTAAAGTTATATTCTGGGAATTGAAAAATGACACCTGGACACAGGAATCGAACCCGGGACCTTTGGCTTAGTACGCCAATGCTCTAACCGCTGAGCTATCCAGGAATCGTCCCGTGCTCAGGGTAGTTCTTCACTCATATTTTAAGGCAGAGTCTATGATGGACGTGCGGAAATCGTCGGCTACAAATGTGTTATTTATTAAGATCCCGAGCTATCAGATAACGCAGCCACCTTCTACTGTGTAGTTGGCTTAATGCTTCCACATGTAAAATTATTATAATTTGTAGGGGATTGCATATTTAAAAATCAAACACTTATATAACTTATTCAAGTTATATTAAGCTACACAATTAATCAAATTCCAAACGCTTACGATTGCTGTATTTTAGTTTTGAAAAAACTGTTTAAACTACCTCCAAGTTAAATTTTCTAATTG
>CABFOW010001054.1:119853-133025 GCA_902141385.1 Timema californicum
TATTTTTAAGTTTGGTCTATAGCGTATAATGAAAACTGTTTAAATATATCTAAAAGTTTGGATAAGTTTATTTATATTTACACGTTTCACACTAAATATTATTATTTTCTTGTTAGAGATCTATTACATTAAAACTAAGAAAACATTAAACTGAAAAAAAAGGTAACAAAAATAAATAAAAAAAACAAATTTGTAAATAAATTACAAACCTTTCTCCTTATTTGTTGTTACTCAACTTTTCTTTTTCTTTTTTTCGTCTTCAAGAGAACACCTTCTCTTTTGTATTTTATATATAAAAAAATCTAACCAGGCTTCTAGCTTACGTCCTCTTATTCCTTTTCTAATTTACTGATGACAAAAAAAAGTATAATGGCTTCTTTTTTTCTTTTAATTTACCAACTCAAAAAAATTGAATAAACAAACCTGTCTCTGTTGTTGTCATATTTTATAAGCATTCTACTCTTTCATTTTGTTCTGTTTCTGCTGAAAATAGCCTTTTCTCTAAAATAAAATGTCAACGAATCTCAACATCACTTCGGGCTATAACGTAACTATAAAGAGGTTAAATTTATAGTAATTGTAACAGCAACAATATAGAGGTAAAACGGGAAACCATTTATGATAAATCACTTTCATTTCACCATAACAGGATTCGAACCCCAATATCCTCATCATCGGCAGTACAGTCCATTGAAAGAGTAACGCCTTAAACCATTCAACCACAAAAGTGTTTCTTTTCAAACACTCGTCTATCTATTATCTAGGCTAAATCTCCAACATCCGCACCGGTGGGCACGCGGATAAAGGTGTCAGAATCACCTTGTGTTGTTTTTTTGACAGTGACGATGAGGTCAGGGTTCTAATCATGGCCAAGCGAATTGAGCCGATTTTTTAAAATTTCCACTCCTCCTTCAAGCGAATATGGGTACATTTAAAATTCTACATTCCTCCTTATACTATTAGTGTTAATATGTGGATAATATGGACGGGTAGTAAGATGAGATAGATAAAAACTATACTTTCTTCGTTGGGGATATGTTACCATAGATCTATATCAGTTTAATATAGAAATAACATTGAACTTAGATGATCTAGGTGGTCTTGGGATCTAATGTTCGCGGGTTTAAACCCAGCCAAGGTCGACGAATATTTACTGAGCGATTAAAAAATCGTAGCGCAACTTCCTTTGGAGGGAAGGTAAAGCCGTCGAGTTCATGTCGATTGTGACACGTAAAAGATAATAATATTTAGCACGGCGTCTTACTAACCGTTCGGGTTACACGCTTTAAGTACTAATTACTCAAATGGATTAGGAATTGGGAAGGTTGAATTAGAGGAAGTGAACCCGCATTTGCGTGGAGGAAGAGTGGAACACCATTTAGGAAAAACCACCCCCAGTTCACCCGACCGAGATTCGAACCTCGATCTCCCCGTCCTCAGCAGTCGAGCTCAACACGACTAGCGCGTTTAGCCAACTACGCCACCGAGGCGGGTTACACGTAAAAGAAAATACCTTTCCAGTCAAAATTTATATGTCCTCTCACCTTAACTTATACTAATTACATGTTAAAGCCAACACTTCCTTAACTCCTTTAGTAAATGGGATTTATACCAGATGGCGTACGCAGCACTAACCAGCAAAAAAAAAAGCCCCAGATAGATGGAAAATAAAACCAACCGACTTTCAGGTTATTGACAACCTGACCTTTGTAAATGTATTTCTTCCTTCTCGTGACGATAAATTAAAACCTTCTTCACCTTTAATCAGACCTGTTTTTGCCATCTAGGAGGAGGTACGTAAGCCGGACTTTAAATCGATACTGGCTGGATTTGAAGTAAGCCCTCTTTGCCGGTCGTTGAACAAAGCTGGCGTTAAACTTAAATTCAAGCCTAGAGAAATTTAAAACGGAATTGATTTATTCTCTCCCAGGTTTCTTCATCCTCCAATGGACCTTCATAATGGACGCAATGCTATAGTGCCTGACTGAAGTGTGTGTGTGTTAAATATAGGTATTTCAGTGTGGTTATTACCCTTAACATTCATAGTAACCATTATGATCAATATAACGGATTGAGGTCCTGTTTTATCTCTACCATTTGGCATCTTTTTGTCAGTTTGTCCCCAAGAATAATAGACAAATTTTAACGAAATTTAGTAAGGAAATTATTTGAAACTAGACTTAGCAACGTGAGCATTAGGCTTTTGTTCTTATTTCCCAATTTTTTTTAGTATGAAGTCTTAAAAACTAATGAGTATCGGTTATTATCCATAAACATTATCTATCATTGAATATAGTATTAATTTTTTCATATTTAACTTGATCAAAGAAAAATATCAATTACAAATCCTAGAGGTTATATTTAAACTTTAAATTTAAAGAGAAACTTTAAGTTTTGATAACGATAATAACATGGAGGGAGGTCTACTGTTCACAGAACTACTAGTAAGACTGTAGTAACGATAGTAACATGGAGGAAGGGAGGTCTACTTATGTGCGGTGGGTAAGTGGAAGGAATCCTCAAGTCTCGTTTGTTCTGGTTTTCCCGATAGCGGGTAGGTTGGGGGTTAGAAACTGGTCGGACGTATTGATTGTAGTTTTTCCAAAATAGTTGCCATTCTCTCTCGCCGTGCAAATGTGGATACATATATTTTCAATTGTATCATTTTATCACTGCCCCATTATATTAAATATGTGTAAACCCCTTAAATGGGGTAAGGCAGTGTGTGTTAGTTAAAAAAATATTTAAATAACATAATTAGAAAAGTAGTTTAGAACTTTAGATAAATACTGAAATACAATTTTATCATATGCATATCTTATTTAAGAAAATATCTATAAATAAATCAAAATTAAACCACGTTCATCGAAAATGCTTTACTATTTTAGTTTTTCTGGAAACTCCATTGTTTTTATAGATACTCCCATATAAAATACATTCAAATCCACTTTAAAATGAAAAGGATTTAACTGTGTGAGTGTGAAAAAGTTGGAGCCAGAAATCTTCAAGCCTTCCACTTGCACACGCTACTTATTTGGACTTGAAAACTAGTAGCGAAGTGACATTTGAAGAACACTTCAGAATCTGATGGATTGAATCACAAGTGAGGTTCGGTTTTGGAATGGGGGAGCGGGGGGTTGAAGGGGGAGAGGACAATACAACATAGGAAATGCATTTGGGATAAGTCTTCAGGAAACGTCACCGTGGATAAGAATTTCAAATACATAAAAAGTGATTCAAAAGGGGGAATATCAGTAAAATACTTCATACAATCACGTAGATTGGGAATATTTTATCAATTATATATAATTCGAGGTAGTTCAATATTAACATCCAAATAGCCCACTTCTGTGGCCGTATTATCTAACGCGCTACTCTCGCAGTATACTAGACTTCCGATGACTGGGAGATCCATGCTCGAATCTTGGTCGGGTGGACTGAGGTTACAGGGAGATCCATGCTCGAATCTTGTTCGGGTGGACTGAGGTTCTTTTTTTTTCAAAATGTATTTCTACTCCCCCTCTACGTAAATACTGGCACACTCCCTCTAAGTATAACCTTACCAATCCCTAAAAAAAACATTGGATAATTAGTCCATAGGTGTATAACTCAAACGGGTAGTAAGACGCGGTGTTTAAAAAATATATTCAAATAAAATTTAATAATTGCTTTGTGATTATTTGACCTCACTCCTTCCATTCTAAAAAAAAAGTACAGCAAGATTATTATTATGTTTTATTTTATCATTAACAAAGTCTTTAGATTTATCTTTGTAGTTCAATTTGAAGTATCTTCTAATATTTCTTTCTTAGAATTTAAATTTATATTTTTCTTTGTGAACAAATTAGATGGATAGAGAATAACTTGTGTTCACATGATTTATTATTTATGTTCTTAGATGGATTTTCCTGCCAAATTTGGTCAAAATTGGCCAATACTTTAGACAGTAATCTCAGACCATCCAACACTTGATGGACTGATAGTCGAAATACCAAACTGATGACTTAAAAGTAGACCTAGTTCAATTATTGGAATATCATCTTGCTCCATTTTTAGTGATATTTATTTAATATATAATAGTATAACATTTATTTACAAGGTCTTTTATTCGCTGCGAAGTAAAAAAAAATTATACACACAAGTATTCAACCAAAATGTTACTTTTGCTAAATCTGATCTCGTTATAATCTGAAGATATTCACACTTGTGGAGGAGCGGATTAAGTTGCTAGACTTTCTTACAAATTGATAGTCGTTATTGGTAAGGTTTGGGTTTAATCCTGCAGGTTACACTAGACTTATTTTTCTTACATAGTTTTATTATGATCTCTCCAAATTAATGCGTATGCCTTTCTTCTAAACTACAGTTTTTTTCCTAACGCATAAGATAAATCAGTTAATAATCTTCACTATTTATGGATTTGAGATAAAATACAGAATAAGTATCTTATTTCTTAATTACACTTCACCAAATGTTCTCCATGAATTAATTTTTATCTTTCTTCACTTAAGAAACATTCAAAAACACCCTTCTTTAACGGAAGATAACATGTTCGGTATTCATAAATACCGTAGAACACAAAAGATATATCTTCGCGGGTTTTAAATCAGACCTTCTCTACTATCTATCCATGTCATCAAGGTCGTAAACATTTTTCGTTAATAGCTTGGCCCATGATACCACGGTAATAACTGTTCACTGACTTCTCTTTTGTAATATTTACTGCCAAGAAAATATGAACTAAACTGCTTTCACACAAGTTTTATGGCAAGAAATAAAAAATGGATGTGTGAAATAATCCAAACACGTTTATTATTATCATCATAATCATCATAAATTCAGGAGTGTACGAACGAGGTTTTTTTACTACGAATCGAGTTTGAATAAAAACTAGTTTTTTTTCCTAATTTGAGTAATAGAGCATTATTTGTACAATATTTCAAGTTTAATTTCTGTAACTGACAGACATAAACCACAATTAAGTAAAAACAATTTCGTTTATTTATTTTTTCCCAAATTTATTTTTACACAACTTCTAATTGTTAAATAAATTTAATATAACATTACTATTATTTTTTTAAATTAGACTAAAGGACATATTAAGGGACTATTTGCGATTAAATTACATCTTAAAATTGAATAAAATCAATTAAACTGGGAATCTTCGAGGAAAAGATCAAAAAAAAATGTTAGAACAAAATTTTTCGAGTTTTGTAAAATCTTTTGAATATTGTTAGATCAGCTATTATAACTGGACTTGAACTCGAATTTTCGAGTAATCACACACCCCTAATTAGCATATTACTACCATTTAGTGCTATACGCATATATACTAATTAATACAATATTTTGGGATAAGGAAGATTGAATTTAGAGGAAGTATACCTATATTTGCGTGAAGGGAGATCGGAAAACCAACCTCAGTACACCCGACCAGGATTCAAACCCCAACCGACAATCCATCTTAATGCGAACGTGATGATGCCTTATGCCATTCGACCACTGAGGTGGGCCACGTTTATTGAATAACTATACACATACCTTTTTGATAATTTTACAGGATCATTTCAGATAATTATCATCTCTCTAATCTACACGTATTAATTACAATACAAACGTTTGAACGGTAAATAATATTAATTAAACTAATTGAAAAATGACATCTGAACTCAGGAAACCAATTTCATCCACGTGTCACTTTTCATATAATTTAATTAATTGAAATATGGTCCTCTCTATACGGACAATGCCGTAATTACGGTGATTTCTAAACTGCCTGTTGATACTCATTGAAATACACAATGTATTAACGTTTTCATTTCACTTTATCATATAGAGAAAGTTGTGTTATCACAAAAGGTGACCTGGTGGTCTAGGGGTAAGGTGTCAAACTTCTGTGCTGAGGGTCCGGGGTTCAATCCTCGGTCCCGACACAGATTTATCTGATTGCCAAACCCTTCCTTCATTTCTGAAAACACGTGTATTAATCACTAATTGTGAATGTGTGGAATGCCAGGCCTCCACCGTGGTTCGAATTCCACGTTAAACTGTAGTTCCTCCATTTCATCTGAAAATCTCCCTACCATTACACATTAGCGTAAGTGCGTATAACCCGAACGGGTAGTAAGACGCGGTGCTAATAATAATAATAATAATAATGTTATCACAAAACATTTCTAACTCAGGATTGTGAGGACTTAACGTTTTAGGTGAGATGAAACGGAACTTGAGAAAAGATCAGTGTGATTGCTAGTTTTATGGAAAAACCTTTTTTTGATGGGAGGGGGCGGGGGCGCAAAATAAATAAAATATTGTTCCAGTACAAATGTAGAGTTTAATTTTCTTCACATGGCGATATCAACAGTCTTTGAAAATCTGTCATGAATATAGAGAAATGTGGTCTTTAAATTCCGGGACACCCTTGACAGAAATTCAAGAAATATTGATATAACCATGTGAAGTAAATAAAACTGCGTTTCTACTGGAGATACATACATATATATATTTGATATATTTGATTTATTTTGGCCAAAAAACTGTTTCCATAAAAACGACCAAAAAAGCACAGGTTTTTCCTCACGTCCCCTTCCATACACATAATATGCCTTTAACTAAAAAAATAAAGTGGATCTTACAATTATTTATGTCTACTAAGGCCGAAACAATTTGATCGATTATGTCCAAACTTGATATTTAGAATTTATATTAGCATATCTTAGGATGTTTGTTGTTATTCTCACCCTCACCGCTTAGGAGTAGTTTACTGATCCATTTTTTTTTAAAAAAATTTTCAAAATTATAATATTCTAAATAAAAAGTTAAGTGCGATTATATCTTGCTATTTTTTAATTTTTTACAATCCAAAGCAAATAATGTAAAAGTAAAGATTTTTTTAGTTTACTGAAAAATGTATATCAATATTTTAATGAAAGAATAAGTTTTAAACCTACGTGGTTTGAAAGAAAGAAAAAGAGTAACAGTAGTCAAACCACCAGCTGTTTTTTTTCTCTTGCCAAAATAGATTGGGCTGCTTTCCGTCATTTCTAAAGGTATTGTTACAAAGGCAAACCAATAACGAATAAACATACTCAAAATTTCAGCAAGCAAGAAACACATCAAGTCGATTCGTTTGAAAACGGAACTTGGGATAGTGGCATAACTGTTTAAAGTTTGAATAACACTTTCACAAAAATAGAAAGAGATTTATCTTACTTTCTTCTTCTTATCTTCAAACTTGTGATTGGTTGGCATTCATCTCTCTATTCTCAGTCGTTTGTTTTCATTTTCCCTATAGTTCCTTGCATCAACCTGTCAATTTGCGTGGCGCAGTAATTCACATATTATAATAAATGTTTGTTGATCAATGAACGATTAGATAGCATTTCGTTAAATAAAGAGTCATATTATGGTATTAGTATTGATTGGGTTGGGGATTTTAGTATTTTGATAAGAGGGAAGGGGTTATTTCAGTATTTTGTTATGAGGGCGGTGGTGATGTTTTGGGTATTTTGTTACGAGGGCGGTGGTGATGATTTGGGTACTTTGTTACGAGGGTGGTGGTGATGATTTGGGTATTTTCATACTAGGGTGGTGGTTATGATTTGGGTATTTTGTTAAGAGGGCAGTGGTGATTATTGGGGTATTTTTTACGAGGGCGGTGGTTATGATTTGGGTATTTTCTTACTAGGGTGGTGGCTATGATTTGGGTATTTTCTAACTAGGGCAGGTGGTTATGATTTGGGTATTTTCTAACTAGGGCGGTGGTGAGGATTTGGGTATTTTGTTACGAGGGTGGTGGTGATGATTTGGGTATTTTCTTACGAGGGTGGTAGTGATGATTTGGGTATTTTCTTACGAGGGCCGTGCTGATGATTTGGGTATTTTCTTACGAGTGTACAAGGGGATGACTTTAATATTTTCTTTCAAAGGGATAGGAGGGTGATTTCAGTATTTTCTCAGATAGGTGATGGTGGAGATTTTAATATTTTCTTACAAAGGGGGTGGTGGGGATTTGTGTCTTTTATTATTGTTTATGACTAGACAAATTCTAATCTGTATTTTGTTAAAAAAAATATATTTTATTTATTTGGGGTACTAACATGCACTTTCCTAATCGTATGGTTAAAACAGCACACTATAATTTCTATGAGCGAGAGTGAAATGGCCAACAATCCTTTCCGGTAAAGGTATATTCACAAGCCTTCCATGGTTCATTTACACATCACTAAAGTCATGGGACCGATAGATTTACGTCCTCTTCGAAGGAAGTTGTGCTACAATAAAAGTCCTTTGACCTCTCGGTTGGGTTTGAACCCACGAACATCGGGTCCTGAGAAGAGCTCATTGGTGACCTGGTGGTCTAGGGGTAAGGTGTCAGACTTCTGTGTTGGAGGTCCGGGGCTCAATCCCCGGTCCCGGCACATTTTTATCTGATTACCAAACCCTTCCTTCACCTATGACAAGACGTGTATTAATCACAACCTGTGAATGTGTGGAATGCCAGGCCTCCAACCGTGGTTTGGATCCCACGTTAAACTGTAGGTCCTCCATTTCATATCACAGTACCATTACACATTAGCATAAGTGCGTATAACCCGAACGGGTAGTAAGACACGGTGCTAATAATAATAATAATAATAATAATATATGCTCATCTCTGGCTGTACAGCGCATGTACTCTTAGTGGACTGGTTTTAAATTGTGCTGCGACCATCTCGCCACTGGCTGTCCCCCTGGGACCTCCCGACACTTCCGATCAGCCATTGAGGGAGTGGAGGACGGGGCCCAGGACTCAAGTCTCTGGCGGGTGGACGCACCAACAACTCAGAATTTCCAGAGCAGAGCCGTCCCAACCGATAATGATTAAACTAATGCAAATAAGCTCACGAGGATCTAGCTGAAATAGTGCCTTATTGGTTTAAAGCTCGCGTGGTTGAGTTTCGGTTATGCTAGTGTTCTTCGGCGAGCCAGTGAATCTGCAACAAGCTGAACTAAGCGGGGATATCAAATACTCTATTCACCAATGCGGATACATTTAAGTTAACTAATACCTTCCTTGTCCCTGCCCTAAGTATGTTTATTTGAGGATACCTTGATACAATGGAAAGTCATGAAGCACGGTTTACAAAAAACGAGTAATTTATTCTGATTGGTAAATAAAAAAATATATCTATGAATTGCAATCCAATTTTTATAGTATTATTATTAGCACCGCGTCTTACTACCCGTTCGATTTATACGCACTTACGCTAATGTGTAATGGTAGGGTGATTGTGAGAATGAAATGGAGGACCTACAGTTTAACGTGGAATCCGAACCACGGTGGAGGCTTGGAATTCCACCCATTAGCAAGTTGTGGTTAATACACGTCTTGTCAGAGGTGAAGGAAGGGTTTGGTAATCAGACAAATCTTTGCCAGGACCACGGATTGAACCCCTGACCCCCAGCACAGAAGTCCGACACCTTACCCTTAGACCGCCAGCTCACCTAAACCAAAACAGATACACTCGGTTTGTTTTAAGATTGATTCATTTTAGATTTAAGATGTGAATAAAATATATCACTTTGATGTCTAATAAAGTGAAATCTATGGTAAATATGTTGTTGAATTTACTTTTTAAGATGTGGTAGTTTTAATATACAGTAGAATTTTCACAGGAAAGTACTAATTCTAAATACAACACATGACAGCTTAATATCACACGAGTTGAAGTATGGATACTTGTAAGTAGATATAGTAAATGTTTAGATAAGACTTTTCCTATAAAAATTGGTGACCTGGTTGTCTAGGGGTAAGGTGTCTGACTTCTATGCTGACGGCCGGGGTTCAATCCGTGGTCCTGGCAAAGATTTATCTGATTACCAAACCCTTCCTTCACCTCTGACAAGACATGTTGTGAATGTGAGGAATGCCAGGCCTCCACAACCGTGGTTCGGATCCCACGTTAAACTGTAGGTCCTCCATTTAATCTCACAGTCACCCTACCATTACACATTAGCGTAAGTGTGTACAACCCGAACGGGTAGTAAGTCGTGGTACTAATAATAATAATAGTAATATTAACAATGTTTTGGGTTGTAAATGAGTTGCTTAATTCACTTCGTTAATTATGCATCAAACATGAAATTTACGCTTCATGCAGTCAACCGCATGAAATAAAGGAAGCACCGAATTGAAATAATTTTAACATAATTTTGAATGAATTTTAGGAACTGTACAATATTGTATTTAATTACTTAGAAATGTTAATTAATTCATAAAATAAAAAGTAGCGAGCCCCGGCAGGTTTATAACCAGTTTTCCATTAATATAATATATATCAACGCCCCCTGGGTATCAAGGCAATACATTCGAGTGGAAATAGAAGCGAGTCTACTTATCTAAGGAAAGCGTTGATATTGTCTGGGTTGCTCGGGGCTACACTCGAATAATTCACCCCCTAACCAACGCGATCTGACATAACCTCAAACCGTGCCTGGTTTAGTTAACAACCACAGGAGCAATTTGAATCCAAGAGACCCTCGGGAAACCCGTGTAAGTGTGTGTTTAGTCATTGCTTCAAGTAGGATATCTATCTCTCTCTCTTCCTCTCTTTGTCTACTTGGGTGTATGCTTCAATTTACACCACCTACCCTTTCTCTCTCTCTGTGTCTACTTGGGTGTATGCTTCCATCTACACCACCTACCCTTTCTCTCTCTCTCTCTCTGTCTACTTGGGTGTATGCTTCCATCTACACCACCTAACCTCTCTCTCTCTCTCTCTCTCTCTGTGTCTACTTGGGTGTATGCTTCCATCCACATTACTTACCCCTTATCTCTCTCTCTCTCATTTAGATTTTATATATATTAATTTATTACTTTCTCTCGACCCCTAAAAGAGATAAGTATTGTGATCGTCAAAAATATTGAATTCGAGATTTCAATAATGTCCACATTTCCTGACCCACCGAAATAAAAATAAAAGGGGGATTTTTCGCTATTATACCTGTATCTCGGCCTAGAACAAAAAAAAAGGTTTACTTATCTGGCTAAAACTTTGTAGGTATTGAGGTTTTTTTTAAAATAGATATTCAGTTCTAAAATTAAGGTTAGTTTATATAAGGGTAAAACGAGATAATATTGATTCTCAAAATACGTTCTAATTATTTTTATTAAATTTTGTATACAGGCATTTTTTAACATTACAAACATAATGTTAACAATCTTTTTCCAACAAAATGAATTTAAGGTTTATTTACCTAACAGAAATTTCTAATTGAGATCATTTAAACGAAACTATTTGAGATACGAAATAATTGATTATTTTTAAGACATAGTACTATTAAATATTAAACTATTTATTTTAACATATTTTTTTAAAATCAATACTTTCCTAGCTTTAAGCCAATATCTATAATTTTTATTCGAATAGTTTAAATTGAAATACATTTTTTATGTTTCTTTATGGACGAAGATGCTCTTTTTTCTCAATGTTTCTGTAACAGTTTATATTTTTTATTGGGGCTATTTGAAGGATTTTTTCTGCTACAGTGTACATTATTTAGCTTAAAATATTTACCAAATATTTGTATTTTAAGATAAAACCGAGAGGAAGCCTCTCTGGTTCACGGTACCTTTTTTTTGTAACTTATTTCCCGGATTATCTATCTTGTCATCTTTTTAGTAAATATACCTTTTCTCGTCAATTGATTTTTTTTTAAACTTAAATTTCATTTTATTTCAACCTCCTCTCCCCCTCCTTTGATTATTTCCAGTTTTCTTACACGAATCTCTCTTCATCCAGTCTCCCTATCCCTATAGCTTTTTAACTCCATTCCCCCTTTTCAACGTACTCTTCCTCTAATCCTCCTTTATTTCCTTCCGTCATATTTCCTCCCCTCTCGTTTTATGCGCCAGTACATTACACACCATTCCTCTAACAACACATAATATGGAGTTACTGCACGTTGTAAAACAATATATTACCTCGTGTTATATAACCTCTTCTCTCGGTTCTGAGGAGAACGTGAGATCTTCTCATCCGAACACACAAAGTAAATCAAACCCAAAATACCTCGACATCTAGTTTTAATCAAGTTATATAATCCTCGTTTGGGGAAACGGTGAGAAGAAGATTTGTTTATTGTTGTTTTGTCATATTCCTGCTAGACTGCATTTCCTGGTTTATGTATATTTGAGTAATTTGATTTGACGAAATCCGGTTTGCGGCGTTTCCTCAAAAACTAACCAAGCTAAGGAGAGAGGTGGAGTAAAGTGCTATTTAAGGTCAGTACACACACACACACACACACACACACACACATATATATATATATAGAGAGAGAGAGAGAGAGAGAGTTCTTATCATAATTTTAAAAACCTATAAAACCAAAATATATTAAATATTACTCCAGTTATTAGATTTGGTTTAATGTTTTTTATTATAAACAGTACAGGGGGAAAATAAAGGAGTCTCAATTCACATATATTCCAGAACAACAATTTTAATATCTCAAGGACGCCAGCAAATATTTTTTTAGATTAATTTAAATATGACAAGATACTTCGTGTAGCCATAATCCAAAGTGCAGTCTCATGATTGTATAATAGATAGCAGCACAGACTATTTAATTAAAGGTATCATGATTGTATAATAGATGGCAGCAACAACTCAATTTAAAGTGCCTTCAAAAAGTATCATGATTGTCTAACAGATGGAAACACTAACTGAATTTTAGTATAAAAAATTTCCCCTGCATCGATCATATATTAAAATCAACAGTTCTCATTTTCCCCTGAGCTTCGCGGAATTTGAACAGAAAATTGTATTTAAAAAAAGATTCTTATCAAATGCCGGTAAAATAATGTCAAATATCAAAGAATTTATTGAATAAATATTTGTATAAAGTTAAATTAAATATAACTAATGGAAAAATACTATAATTTGGCTAAAACTATTGTTTTAAAGACTGCAAAGATAATTAATCGCACCATCTTTAATTATATCTTAAGATCGAATATTTAAATGATTTTCTTAATTATTTAGTCTTCACATTATATTAAGTAAGTAATAGCTATTCCTTGCATTTAAATACGTTTAATATGACCAAAAAAAATTATTATTTTTTGTAAATGAAATATAACTAACGCTAATGAATCGTGTTTTAATTCAATTAAATAATAACAAAAATAT